>BQNB010013558.1:40177-54387 GCA_026074375.1 Tanacetum coccineum
AACAACAAAAACTTGTTTAACATGTATAACAAGTGAAGAACAAGATTAACAAACAAACAAACTCAAAAATAAATTTGAGCCCTGGCATAAAAAGTGGTTTTTATTCGGTGCTTAAACTAGAACATAATTGGTGTGCTTAGTATCACGAATCCAACTAGGCTCTGGTACCAATTGTAGGATCGTTTAAATCATAACACGGGTGATGATTCGAGTGGTTTAGCTAGTTTCTAGTGAGAGAAACACAAGAGAGAGATTCTAGAGAGAGAGAGAGAGTGTATGTGTTTAATGAAAATGAAATTGACTAGCTTGCCTCTTCCAAAGTTGGAAGAGGCTTATATAGTTTTTACAAAATACCGGGTATTAGTACCCGGCTTAAAACCGAAAGACATACGATTAACTATTAAACTACGAACTATTATAAACAATAAATATACGGGGTGACCGAGTCTTTTACTCATATCTAACACGCCACAACACAAATGGACTTGCAAGTATGATTACATGTAATTGGCGTTGACACATATTGGTTGGTTATGCTTGTACGTATATAGTAATGTGGGAATAGTAATATCATGGGATATGAAATTTGTAATATATCGTCTAATATATATAATCCTATGTCTTAGCAGTAACATGGTTCAAACACGACAACCTACCAACCCTCCTGATGTCGCGGAAATCATTGCTCAACAACTTCAGAACATCATTTTGAACATCGTAACTCAAGTAACTAACAACCTCAACAATGCCAATGGTAATGGAAATGGTGGAGAAAACAATGGTTGCACCTACAAAGGATTTGTGGTGTGTGGACCTCGAGGCTTTGACGGAACTGGTGGTGCGGTGGCGTTGACTAGATGGATTGAAAAGATGGAATCCGTGATAGATAATAGTGGATGTTTAGCTAATCAAAGGGTGAAGTATGACGCGGTTTCATTCATTGGCAAAGCTTTGACTTGGTGGAATACTCAAGTCTAAGCAAGAGGTCGAGATGCTGCTAATGCAATGGCGTGGAATGACTTCAAGGCATTACTAACGACAGAGTTTTGTCCAAGCATTGAGATTAAGAAGTTAGAAGGTGAGTTCTGGAATCATTCAATGGTTGGTGCTGATCATGCTGGATACACTAATCGATTTTATGAGTTGGCAAAGTTGGTTCCACATTTGGTAACTCTTGAGGCGAAGCATGTCACAAGGTACATTAATGGGTTGCCATCTCAGATTCGTAGAATGCTTCGAGCCACTCAACTTGCTACTATTCAAGCTGCTATTCTTACTGCTGGGATATTGACTGATGAGGCAGTCCGAAGTGGTACTTTGGCTAAGACAGGTGAGAAAAGGAAAGAAAGGGATGAGTCGAGTAAGTCAGAAAGTGCTAGAAAGGACGAAAAGAAATATAAAGGGGGACGAGGATTTGTAGCAGCAATTCCTCCTAGAATAGAAAATGGAAATTTTCTAAAATGCGCTAGGTGTGAGGGTTTTCATGCTGAAAATGGACCATGCTTAGTGTGCTACAATTGCCAAAGGCCGGGTCACATGGCCAGAAACTGTAGAGCACTGGTTAGGCATGCAGAGCCGATACGAGCAATTAGGCCAAGAGATGGGCAGAGAGCTTGTTATGAGTATAGAAGTTTGGATCACTTATGTCCAAATTATCCTAAGTGGAACTGAGAACGTAATCAATTTGGAAATAAGCTAGCGTTGGAAAGGAATAGGAACACCCGAGGCAATGAGAACCGAGCTAGAGGAAGGGCTTGCAACGTGAATGCTGTTGATGCTCTTCAGGATCCTAATGTAGTGACGGGTACGTATTCCTTAAACAATCTCTACACTATTGTGCTTTTCAATTCTGGTGCTGATTTTAGTTTTATATCCACTAAATTTGCACCCCTATTAAATACGAAACCTAGTATTGCAAACCCTGGATATGTGATAGAAGTAGCTAATGGTAAGAAGGAAGAAGTTGATAGAATTTTCCATGGTTGTAGACTAGAGCTAGGAGATTCATTATAGACTTGATACCATTAGGACAAGGAAGTTTTGATGTGATAGTAGGAATGGATTGGTTGTCGAACCAAAAGGCTGTGATCGTGTGTCACGAGAAGATAGTTAGGATACCTGTAGAAGGAGGTAAGGTACTCTGTGTTCAAGGAGAACGTAATGTCAGGAAGACAAAGACGTTAATGAGCACAAAGGCAAATGAACCAACGTTAAGCGACATTCCTATCGTACGTGATTTTGGGGACGTATTTCCGGACGACCTATCAAGATTACCGCCACAACGACAAGTAGAGTTTCGTATAGATTTGATTCATGAAGCGACGCCCGTAGTGAAGTCGCCATATCGACTAGCGCCTTCGGAGATGCAAGAATTGTCGGAGCAACTTCAAGAGTTGTAAGACAAGGGATTTATTAGGCCAAGTCACTCACCATGGGGAGCGCCAGTTTTGTTTGTCAAGAAGAAGGATGGATCATTTTGCATGTGCATAGACTATCGTGAACTGAACAAGTTGACCATCAAGAATCGTTATCCACTCCCTAGGATCGATGATTTGTTTGACCAACTTCAAGGAGCGCGCTACTTCTCTAAGATAGACCTTCGATCTGGTTATCATCAGCTGAGAGTGCATGATGATGATATCTCGAAGACCGCGTTCAGAACACGATATGGGCATTTTGAGTTTATGGTTATGCCATTTGGATTAACAAATGCACCCGCAGTTTTCATGGACTTAATGAACCGAGTGTGCAAACCGTACCTGGATAAGTTCGTCATAGTGTTTATTGACGATATCTTGATATACTCAAAGACGAAGGAGGATCATGAAAATCATTTGAGATTGATGTTAGATTTGCTAAGGAAGGAGAAGCTGTATGCGAAGTTCTCCAAGTGCGAGTTTTGGTTGCAAGAGGTACATTTTCTTGGACACGTGGTAAATCACGAAGGTATTCACGTGGACCCAAGTAAAATTGAAGCGGTGAAAAGTTGGAAAGCTCCTACGACACCATCTGAAGTAAGATCATTTCTGGGATTGGCTGGATATTATAGACGTTTCATTGAAAATTTCTCCAAGATTGCTAAACCTCTTACTTCGTTGACTCAGAAGAATCAGAAGTATGAGTGGGGTGAGAAGCAAGAGAAAGCTTTTCAAACGTTGAAGGACAATTTGTGTAATGCACTAATATTGTCGTTACTGGATGGAGTAGAAGATTTTGTGGTTTATTATGATGCGTCAAACCAAGAATTGGGATGTATTCTTATGCAAAGGGATAAGGTAATCGCCTATGCATCAAGAAAATTAAAGATCCACAAGAAGAACTACACGACTCACGACTTAGAGTTAGGTGCGGTGGTGTTTGCGCTAACGATTTAGAGGCATTATTTGTATGGAACAAAGAGTGTTATCTATATAGATCATAAGAGCCTTCAACACATATTCGATCAGAAAGAGTTGAATATGCGTCAAAGGAGATGGTTAGAGCTGTTTAGTGATTATGAATGCGAGATTAAGTACAATCCTGGTAAAGCAAATGTAGTAGCTGATGCCATAAGTTGAAAGGAAAGAGTGAAGCATCGACGAGTGCGAGCAATGGCTGTGACAATTCAGTCAAGAGTCAAAAGACTGATATTGGCAGCTCAAGGTGAAGCGTTTAAGGATGAAAATGTGATGGCTGAAGGATTGAATGGTACGAACCAACAAATGGAAAAGAGATAGGATGGAAGCCTATACTATATGGATCGTATATGGGTTCTATTAGTGGGCGGTGTAAGAACCAAGATCATGGATGAAGCTCATAAGACGAGTACTCTGTGCATCCCGGAGCGGACAAGCTGTACTATGATCTTCGAGACATGTATTGGTGGCCGGGTATGAAAAAGGAGATTGCTATTTATGTTAGCAAGTGTTTGACATGCGCAAAGGTGAAGGCTGAACATCAAAGACCGTCAGGTTTATTGCAACAACCTGAGATACCTGAGTGGAAGTGGGAGAAAATAGCTATAGACTTCCTAACAATGTTGCCAAGGTCAAGTAGTGGTCATGATGCGATTTGGGTCATAGTTGATAGGTTGACCAAATTGGCACATTTCTTGGCAATACGAGAGGATTATAGTATGGAAAAGCTAGCAAGGTTGTACAACGATGATATTGTTGCACATCATGGTGTACCAACATCGATTATTTCTGACAGGGATGGACGTTTTACGTCAAGGTTTTGGTAAACGATGCAAAAAGCGTTGGGAACGCGTTTAGATATGAGTACGGCTTATCATCCTCAGACGGATGGACAAAGCGAGCGTACAATACAAACGTTAAAGAATATGTTGAGAGCGTGTATAATTTATTTTGGTGGAAGTTGGAATATTCATTTGCCGTTGGCGGAATTTTCCTATACCAATAGCTATCATTCAAGCATTCGTTGTGCTCCTTTTGAGGCATTGTATGGAAGGAAGTGTAGGTCGCCTGTATTGTGGGTTGAGATAGGAGATAGCAGATTAATTGGACCGGAGATGGTGCAAGAAATGACTGATAAAGTGGTTGTGATTAGAGATAGGCTTGAAGCTGCTAGAGATCGTCAGAAGAGCTACGCAGATAATAGAAGGAAACCTTTAGAGTTTCAAGTTGGTGATCATGTAATGTTGAAAGTCTCACCTTGGAAAGGTGTAGTGCGGTTTAGAAAGAAAGGACACTTAGCTCCAAGATTTGTAGGACCTTTCGAGATCCTCGAGATGATTGGTTCTGTGGCATATAGGTTGAGATTACCTAAAGAATTGAGTGGTGTGCATGACACGTTGCATGTGTCAAATCTAAAGAAGTGTTTAGCTAATGCAAATTTGCATGTGTCGTTGGATGAGATTAAGGTAGATAAGACCTTACGTTTTGTAGAAGAGCCTTTAGAGATTATGGACCGAGAGGTCAAGACTCTTAAGCGTAGTAAGATACCTATTGTGAAAGTGTAGTGAAATTAAAAACGTGGACCAAAGTTTACCTGGGAACGTGAGGATCATATGAAGGCTAAGTATCCCCAGTTGTTTGAGAATGCTATTGTCGAGACTAATGGTTAAATCTCGGGACAAGATTTCCTAAAGGAGGGGATACTATGACAACTGAGATTTTAGCAGGTTAGTTGAAGCCTGTATAATTCAGTTTATGTGTGTCATTATGTGTTTTATGTGTTTTATATGTGTATGAAATGGAAGTACATGAGTGGTGAATCATGGTACTTGTGGAAATGAAATCATTTGAAGGCTTTGCGTAGTTTCAATTTTCGTGTACGTAATATTCTGTGTACGTATTATGTATATGTAATTAATATTATATATATTAGTTTAGTATTTTATAGATTTTAGAATACTTTCTATTTTTAGAAGTAGTTAGAAATGAATGTTAGTTTAAAAACTAGTTAGAAAGTTCAAGGTTTAGCAAAATAAGTAAAGGTTTTTATAAAAAAATAACTAAATTAAAGGGGTTTTGTGTAAATAATAAATAAAAAATAAAAAAAGGTGTGTGTGTTGGGCCGGCCGAACAAAGGGAGGAGGAAAAAAAAGGAATCCCAATTTGACAACAACTCTAATTTTGTTAGGATTTACTTTAAGCACTATAAATACAAATCATAACCTAAACAAAAATCACTTTGATCTCTCTCTCTCTCTCTCTCTCTCTCTCTCTCTCTCTTTGACCGGACGAACAACACAAGAGCAAGGGAAACCCTATATTTTTTTAGGGTTTTGATTTCTAAGCTTTAAGGTATCGATTCTTAAAAACTTTTTTCAATTCATTAAGTTTAATCATGTAAACAATCATTTGGGATGGATTAGGGTTTTCTATTTATGTACTAAAGTTATGTAATTATAGGTAATGTAATGGGTTTTAAACATTATTAAAAATCGTTTTTTTTAGGGTTTAATTAGGGTTTAGATGGAATGTATTAGGGTTTTTCATTGGTTTTTTTATTTTTTTTTTTAAATTAGTAAACTGAAATCTGTTGCAGAATTTTAGGTCATCTTGCGGAAAGCAAATCTCTGTCATAAGATAGCTAATTGATTTTTTTGAGCTAAAATTATCTTACAGAGGTTACTTTCAACCCATAGGTTTCACTGCAATTAAATAGGTGAGTGAAAGTTAGTCAAATTAATCAAACAAGATTCGTTGTCAAACTGAGTTTTCCGGGCAGATTCTGAGTTGTGTTTGTAAGGTCAAAAACCATATCAAAACTTGTTTTTTTTATGGGCATGCTACTGTAGCATGTTCATGATGTTTATGATTTTTTGGAATTTTTGTAAAATTTTACTAAGTGTTTAAATGGGTCTGCTCAAGCTAAACTTTTTGAAAGTCGAATCAGGTCATATTATGGACACTTTGTGATGTTGAATTTTTATAAAATAGTTAGACTCATTATTATTTTTTCTAAAAAAATCATAGAAGCTCACAACTCATTAGGGAGCTATGGGATGTAAGGAAAAGAAATAATTAGGTGTTTAGTATTTTATTTAGAGTCATCTTGTGACTATAAAAACGGGATAAAATGCAAAAAGTTGAGAAGTAAGTATTGTGAGGTAATTTGAGGTTAGCAAGTATGAGGAGTATATAGAGAGTTGAATTAGATAAGGATATTAAGATTAACCTCGTTGTGATTGTTACGTCATCTTGGGTGGGTGAACCTAATCGATGGTAAACTTATGTGTGTATTATTTTGTTTTTTAGATCTTTGCAAGGGTTAATTGAAGAGTTTGGGAATTTGCTTTGCATCGAGGTAATTTTACAGTCTCTTTTTATTATATTTTGGGAATGGAAATGATGCAAATGGTTTTTTGAATTATGAACCGTGATATGTGTAAATACGGCAATTTTGGTAACTTTTATAACTATTTTTACCCTTTGAGCTTTTTGGGGCCCACCGACTTGACTTTTGACCTTGTATTGTCACATAAAAGCGATTACTGCGTAACTGGTAAATTTTAGGAACATATTTATTATTACATAATTGTCGTTTATAAATTTGATTTTTCAATCTCATTTGACTTGAAAACGAGAAAATAGACGTTATTCCTAAGTTGACTTATCAAAAACGACCTGCCAAAAAGAGTTATTAATATGAAGGATATATAGTGATTTAAATAAAACGGCATTCTGGACAACTTTTTAGTTTTGCTGAGAACCCAAAAAAAGCAGAAAGTAGCTAAAATACCCTGGCAAAGTTTTGAATAGCACACAACGCGTACCGACACGGAAATAATTAAATTATCTTTAATTATCACTTTTTATTAAATAAAAAGTTTAATAAATTTATTAACATCTTATTAAAAGACGTTTAATTAAAAACGCGAATAATCAAGTTTGCAAGTTCATTATACGGACAAAGCTTACCCGATGACTACAAGATAAATAACGAACATTTTAAATGTTATGAAACATTTATGAAATAATAGGCGAGTGAATACTCATTTTTATAGGAAAAATGACTTGAAAACAATGGCGCAAGTTTCGTGACTTGAATCGACCGCTAACTAGTTCAAACGGGTCCTGAACCGATAGTTAACAAAAACTACAATTTATATTTACACTAGGACCCCTAAACTATTGTTGCTATTGAAAACTTTGTTTTAAAAGTTTATTATAAATATAAAATTTAAAACATTTTTACTCATTATTCCCATAGCACACACAAACAAACACTTATAAATGCTCTCCCTCTCTCCAAAAAATCCGGCCACCGGGTGGCACCGCCGAAAATTTTTTCCGGCGACCATCTCCGACCACCACCCAACTGCCGCCACCTCCGGTCATCTTCTCCGGCCAACATTCCGGCCACCACCGCAGCCGCCACTTTTCCGGCGAGTTTTCCGACCAAGTCCCAAAAGCCTCCCCATCACCCGATCTACCCGATCCCCACCACCACGCGCCATCGTCGACCACCAGTCGACCCCCATCGCAACCACCACTGCCGTCATCACCTCCGTCTAAACATCACCACCATCACCACGGCTAAATAGCCGTGGCTACCACCCACACTCACCACCATCGCCACCAGCAAGCGTCTTTGTTTTATGTGGCAGAAACCCCCACTCAGGGGTGTCCGTTCGGTGGTCAACAACACCCGAAAGAGGTGTGTTCGTTTCTAGGTAAGCAGTCAAAGGGCGTGTTTGTTTCGGGTGTAAAACAAGTTACAGGAAGGGGTGTTTGTTTCGGTATAAAACACCACGTGAGGGTGTTGGTTTCGGTGGAAAACCACCACAACAGGGTGCGTTGGTTTTGTGGTTAACACCCGACTGTGGGCTGCGTCTTTGTCGGGGTTAAAAACACCACAGCAAGAGTGCGTTTTGGTTAGGGGTAAAACCCCACAAGAGGTGTTTGTTTGTTCGGTGACAGGAAAGCCGCAAAGGGGGTGTTCGTGTTGGGTTATAACCGCCACAAGGGCGTATTTGTTTCGGTTGCCAGTCGCGGGGGGGGGGAAACCGAGGAGGGTGCTTGGTTCTCGGCTGTAACCGTACCAACAGGGTTGCGTTTTGGATTATGTTTTATGGCAGCAGGGGTGTTTGGGATTGATCAAATACCCAACAGGGGTGTTTGGGATTGCAGAAACACCCAACAAGGGCGTTTGGGATAGCAGAAAATGTAACACCCCAAAAAATGAGTCGCAGCGGAATATGGGGTTGGAAGCGTTACTTCATAGATCAACATCACAAGATATATAAGAACGACTTTTAAAAGTGTCGTTTAAAACCGACACATTGGATTTAGCAAAATATTTGTTAACAAAAGCCCGAAAGCTTTACTTTGTTCATTGCTTTAAATTAATTACAACGATTCCAGTTCGTTGTTAAAATGTTTCTCACAGAATGTAATGGCAACACAATCATTTAATGCAAATGACTTCCAAAAATAACGACCACAATGTTCCTTGTCTTGTACCTCATTATCTCTTGAGAAGATAAAAAAAACATGCTTTAAAACGTCAACAATAATGTTGGTGAATTCATAGGTTTGTAAATTGTATGAGTGTAGGACCGTAATTGTTTAGAGTGTGTATTGCGTTGTATACTATTATCCAAAATAGTAAAGTATTGCATGGTTATAAAATACTTCAAAACATAGTGCTGCATAGTATACAATATCCAAAACAGTAAGTATTGCATGGTATACAATATCCAAAACAGTAAGTATTGCATATATACGATATCCAAAAAAAGTAAGTATGCATTGGTAGGCAATATCCAAAAAAGGGTAAGTATTTCAAAATTACTTGAGTCCAATTGTAAAACAAAGCATGTTATTACCAAAAAACTTACAAATAATTGTAAAATGTCATAACGTAGGGGCTTGAACCACTTCGAGTGGAGTTAATCAATAATTTACGTCAAAGTTGAATAATGCATGTCACTAATTGCAATACACTTGAATCTTTATAGCCATGTTTCCAAAAATATAGACCACCAATGTATCCTTGTACCTTGTAATCCTGAGAAAAACATGCTTAAAACGGTCAACATAAAGTTGGTGAATTCATAGGTTTATATTTGTATAAAACAGAACCGCAAGATTTCCCCCGTGACTATGCAACATGTACACTCGTCACAAAAATTGGCATTTCGTTTTCCTAAGTTCATGACACTGAAGCTAGACATATATGAATACAATATATAAATATTGCCTACATTGCCCATGATGATGTTCAACCCGAAACATCCCAAATTCGACATACTATAACGTTCGTTCCTGGTGATAGCTAGTCACCCGAACGGGGAGGTCAATCCCAAATAGATCTATTTATAATACTCGCGCTTCCAAACCAGAAATTAACAGTTCATGATACCGGGCATATTGGGTTCAAGCTACTTAGGCAAAACGAAATCGATATATAAAAATGTCCACTTGCGTTCAATTGTAAAACAAACATGTTCTCACCCCAAAACTTATAAATCATTGTAAAATGTAAAACGTGGGGCTATGAACTCACCTCGAGTGAGTTAATCAATAATATACTTCACAAGTGAAAAATGCGTCACTAAAACACCCGAATGCAACCTAAAAAAATTATAGGCCGTATAAGTACTAAGTACCTTGATTAACTAACATCATATATAATTCTATATAGCTACATCACCATCTAGTTGTGTTTGTGAAATCATGTTCAAATTGTATTTGATAATTAAATACCATGTATTTGACTCCGTATAATCGTTTAATGGTTTAATCGCCTTTGTAAAATAATATTTATAAAGTTTAAACTAATTATAAATATTTTTCGTGATAAGTCGGTTTTTCAAGTTCCTTATATGCTTGGATTCGTTATGAGATGTAGAATTTTTATAAAATATAAAATCCATGCCTAAAAATTCGTGCCAAAACAATCCCTAAATATCTTTTTGAGTTTATTTGTATAACTTTGTTTTTATATACTTTTTAACTTCATAATTTACCACAAGTCCTTTGTAACTCTTAATATACTTTGTCATATATATCATATAGTCCATAGGTCCATCATTTGTCCATATAAGTCCATGATAACAATATTAACAAGATTAGTAAGTTATTCACAACACTTTTACTTGTAGCTTTTTAAATAAACCCTAAAAACCCTAATCTTGTACATACACTTTTTATGCTTAACAAAGAGTGTAAAACACACATATATATATCCATTTTTACATGATGTCAACAACAATATATCTTATGTAAAAGTGTACAAAACAATGACAACAAGTAAAAATCCTTTTTACATGTTTAAAAGCATCCTAATGGTGATTTTACTATATAGAACTCATATATGCATAAAATAACAAATGTAAGTTTATAAAGAGTTTTAGATAACCTTAATGAGATGTAGTATGATGACCAAACAAATCCAAACCCTTGTTTGGATTATAACCCTAGCTTTTACAACCAAGAAAACCCTAACTTTCCAAATAAAACCCTAGCTTCCTTTCTTGTTTCAATACTTGTAAATGGTTAACCAATGCTTCAAATCACCTTGAGGTATCTTAGATATGATGTGTGATTACTTGTATGTGTTGTAGAAAAATTTGTATGGATTATTTAGAGGGGTGTTTTCTTGCCGTGGGTAGGAGGGAGTATATGAGAGGTTTTTGCTTTGTTTTCACCAAGTAAATATGTTATCTATGTGTGTTCTTCATTAGTTAGGCATTATATAGTATTTAGGACTAGTCAAAGTCACTATTGTGAGGTCATGAGGCAAGATGAGGGTTTTTAGGAAAAGTGGTCAAGGAAACAAAACTCTTAATGAGTTGATATTGTACAAAACTAGTTGCTAGAATTTTTGACATATTTCTTTGGTATTTAAACCACAAATCCGGCCCTATATGTATATGTATGTTAATATTTAGTAAATTTTGGGTATTGGGTATAAAAGTGGGTATTTGTTGAAGCGTAGAAAAGTTTTGGTGGTTCCGGGTATGCCTAAACGTATTTTATCGCGAAACGTAGCCAATTTACGTAACCAATAAAAATAAAAAGGAACAAAGTTAATAATTATCCTCAAAATAATTACTTAACACTTGCTTGATGTATCCATTTAATCGTTTGATGCCCGTTTACATTGAACGATAATTTTTTTAGCTTACGCGATTTAACTTAATACTTGGAATTAAAAGCAACCGCGTAAAACACTAAAAATAAATAGTGAATTTATTGACGTCGTAAATGACCCTAAAACACGGGGTGTTATAGAAAACACCCAACAAGGGTGTTTGGGTTAGCAGTTAACACCATAAGGGTGTGTTTGGTTAGGCAGTTAATACCATAAGGGTGTGTTTGGTTAGGCAGTTAACACCATAAGGGTGTGTTTGGTTTGGCAGTTAACACTCAAAGGTGTGTTTGGTTTGCTGTTTCACAGCTTTTGGTTGTGTTTGGTACAATAACCCACATAGGGTTTTCTTGGCTATATTGTTTAGTTAGTTATTAACTTTTGTTTAAAATGTGTACTTATTAAAACATACGATGTTTTAAACATAGATTGGTTGATTAAAAAGTGAAAAACGTTGAGTTTTGTAAAAATAGGAAATGTCACTTAAACAAAAAGGTCATGACGAAATTTCTAAAAATGTATATACTTATTATTTTTAGATACAACTCCTATCATCTTTGAAGGACGATAAAATGACAAAGTTATAATTTAAAGATATTTTAAATTATAATTTCACAATAACTCGGCAACAAATCAAATACAGATTAATAAAATATTATTCTATAAATCCCGGCTAGAAAATAAAGTCACAACTTTGGGACAAACTTTAGAAACACCGTTTACTTAATTGGTAACCTTAAAACGTACGATTACGTTTATGCAAGAACTTTTATTTATTAATAAATTGGTGATTTCCGAAAACGTGTCAAACCATTTGGTTTAATTAATAACTCACACTTATTATATAATACTTGCACGGTATAGTATACTTCAAATTTATCTTTTGATTTCTGGTCGTTATTATATAATTCGCTATATGAATTATATAATTGTTCATCTTTCAAGGTAATATATATGGAATATATTACTTACTTTGTTATAAAATTCACCATATGAATTATATACTTTTGAATTATTTTACCGAACCAACCACCAAACCAAACTGCCACTCGGAACCTAAATCTCTTATCAACGGGTCGCGTTGATGTAATCATCCATTGGGTAACTAAATTCATTATCCTAAACTAGTAGGATTTAAATGTTAAGATAAACGGCAACTTCTCGGTCAAGCCGTTTCGTCTTCCGTTGTGTTGTGCATATCAGATGCCTATCTGTCAATCGTTCTTCAACATAAAAGTAAGTTTATAGCCCTATGTTTTACTTGTTTTACATATATTTTTGGTGTGAGAACATGCTTGTTTACAAATTCATTTACATGGTTGACTTTACAAATTGGTTTACATACTTATTTACATAGCTCGTTATGGGATACATTACTTGACTTCATTTTTGGTCACGAATACATACTTTACTTTTGAAATGATTACGGATTAGCTTAAACGGATTGAACTGATAATAACATTACTGCCTGGTTGTTCTTGGAGGGGACACCGGTAACGGGAGTACATATTCTTTACATTACTGCCCGGGTGTTCTTGGAGGGGACACCGGTAACGGGAGTACATATTCTTTACATTACTGCCCGGGTGTTCTTGGAGGGGACACCGGTAACGGGAGTGCATATTCCTTACATTACTGCCCGGGTGTTCTTGGAAGGGACACCAGTAACGGGAGTACATATTCATTTTATAAATGCCCGGGTGTTCTTGGAGGGGACACCTGTGATGGGTACATATTAGTGCATCGGTTTCATGAACTTAGAGTAATCGTAATCATTTTTTATACACACATGAATATTTGCGCGTTGTCTTGAATAAAGTGGCAATACATACTTTGAACAAAAGTGGTCCAACTATACATACATTTTGGTGACTATTTGGGGATTTAAATGGTCATGCATGCTTTACAATTCTTTGATTTATGAAAATCATACATACATTTTGGAAGAACATTCAAGGATTTAAATGGTCATACATATTTTACGGAACTTTGGTTCAACATTTATATTTACAGAAACCTATGAACTCACCAAATTTAATGTTGACACTTTTAAGCATGTTTTTCTTAGGTGAATTAGATTGTAGTCTAAATTGACAAGAGTTCATTTATGGATTTCTATTTACGTACAAATGATCAAATCTCGTTGTATTGCTTGCAAGTTTTTTATGGTGATGCAATTATGGGACAAATGCTATATCAATTTCAAGAAAATCAACGAGATTACTTTTCAAACGACACATTTAGAGGTCGTTCTCTTGTATCTTGTGTTGTTGTATTATGAAGTAACGCCCCCGGATATATTTCCGTTGCGACACATTTTTGGGGGTGTTACAGATTGTTATCAGAGCACTGGTTATAGAGAATTAGGTTGCATATTTTATCCTAGACTATAACCGTTTTCACAAACATTGCATCACATCAAACATTTTCAAAGTGCACACACACTACTTGCTTAATTTTTTTACATTACTTGTTACATTAAGTGCTTACGTGACATACATATATATATATAATATATGATTGCCTCCCTTTTTGCGTATATCGTACGTTTATTTATATAAGAGTTATTTATATAAATAACGGAATATTTCTTAAGACATTGTGAGTTACTTAATGGTCTCATTTTACTTCTTAGACATTGTGAGTTGCACAATGGTCTCACTTCG
>BQNB010013558.1:54951-76902 GCA_026074375.1 Tanacetum coccineum
AAGAAATTCAATTACTTTGATTGCACTCCAGTAAGTACTCTTATGGATACAAGTAAGAAGTTGATGCTAAATAATGGTGAGACTATATCTCAACTTGAGTATTCTAGGGTGATTGGCTGCCTAATGTATGCCATGACTTGTAGAAGGCATGATATTGCTTTTGCAGTGGGTAAACTGAGCAGGTATACTAGTAATCCTGGTACTCAGCACTGGCAAGCAATTTAGTAGGTACTAAAGTACTTGAAGAAAACCATAGACTATAAATTGACATATACTGGTTATCCTTCAGTGTTGGAAGGTTACACTGATGCACGCTGGATCAACAACTCTGAAGATACTTTGTCTACTAGTGGCTGTGTATTCCTGCTTGGTGGAGGTGCAATTTCTTAGGCATCCAAGAAACAAACTTGCATCACTGGTTCAACAATGGAATCTGAATTTGTGGCTTTAGCAACTATTGGTAAGGAAGCTGAATGGTTGAGAAACCTAATCCTTGAGATTCCATTATGGTCCAAACCTATAACACCTATTTCTATCCACTATGATAGTGCTGCTACATTGGCAAAGGCTTATAGCCAAATGTACAATGGGAAGTCTAGATACTTAGGGGTCAAGCATAGCATGATTCGTGAGTTGATCACGAATGAGGTGATATCTATAGAGTTTGTGAGGTCTCAACAAAACTTAGATGATCACTTGACGAAGGGACTGACTAGAAACTTGGTTATAAAGTCTGTTGAAGGGATGGGATGCAAGTCCAACTAAGTCACTGAATGCTAGGACACCCAACTCCCTACTAAGGAAACTTGGTAGCTGAGTTTAATATGGAAAGCTGAACGTTCAGAGGACTGAAGCACATGTATTTACATATCATCCCAAGGATGTTCTTGGAACTTGCTGAAAAGGATGATGAAGTCTTTACTTCTCAATGGTTAATTTCTTTGAAAAAGTGCTTAGCAGGAGCATGAATAAAGAGGAACCACTTATGTAAATGTTGAGGTTTTACCGTTTTAGGGAGCGTGGACTTTGGCTCTTACAACGTTTATGAATTGGATATAGACACATGACTTGTATAGTGTCAGGAGTTTCGCATGTGTTTGAAAACTTGTGTGTATTATATCTTCAGATATTCAAATGGGTTAAAGGGTTCAATTCTTAGAACACCCTGATTCTCGAATATTTGAACGTGTAATTTACTAAGATGGAAATTCATCCCTCAGGAAATTTTCATTTATTCACTTGTTTTGTTTAATGTTCAATTTTCATGCAAATGAATTGTACTAAATTGGGTGCAAATGGATCTTCAAAAGAAAACTAAAGGTAGATGGAACTGTTGAAAAGTTTAAGGCTAGACTAGTCATTTAGGGCTTTAGACAAAAGTCAAGGATAGACTATTTTGATACTTATGCTCTAGTGGCACGTATTAGTACCATAAGACTATTGATTGCAATGACATCAATTCACAATCTAATTATTCATCAGATGGATGTGAAGATAGCTTTCTTGAATAGTGAATTGGATGAGGAGGTCTATATGAACCAACCTCAGGGCTTCATCATGCCTGAAAATGAAAACAAGGTGTGTAAACTGATTAAGTCTTTATATGGAGTGAAGCAGGCACCTAAGAAATGGCATCAAAAGTTTAATAAAGTGGGTTTGTCTAATGATTATTTACTTAACCAAGCTGATAAATGTGTATATAGCAAATTTGATGAATATGATAAATGGGTCATCATTTGCCTATATGTTGATGACATGTTGATCTTTGGCATTGACCAAGTTCAGGTTAACCTGACAAAGGAATTTTTGTCATCAAGGTTTTCTATGAAGGACACGGGGGAGGCTGATGTTATCCTTGTATAAGGATTAAACATGAAAGTAATGGAATAGCAATTTCTCAGTCTCATTATATTGAGAAGGTACTAAAGAAATTCAATTACTTTGATTGCACTCCAGTAAGTACTCCTATGGATATAAGTGAGAAGCTGATGCCTAATAATTGTTAGGCTATATCTCAGCTTGAGTATTATAGGGTGATTGGCTGCTTGATGTATGCCATAACTTGTACAAGGTCTGATATTGCTTTTGCAGTAGGTAAACTAAGCAGGTATACTAGTAACCCTGGTACTCAGCACTAGCAAGCAATTCAGCTAGTACTAAAGTACTTGAAGAAAACCATAGACTATAGATTGATATATACTGGTTATCCTTCAGTTTTAGAAGGATACACTGATGCAAGCTGGATCAGCAACACTGAAGACAATTCGTCTACAAGTGGCTGGGTATTCCTGCTTGGTGGTGCTGCAATTTCTTAGGCTTCCAAGAAGCAAACTTGTATTACTGGTTCAACAATAGAATCTAAATTTGTGGCTTTAGCAGCTACTGGTTAGGAAGCTGAATGGTTGAAAAACTTGCTCCTTAAGATTCCATTATGGTCCAAACCTATAGCACCTATTTCTATCCGATGTGATAGTGCTGCTACATTGGCAAAGGCTTATAGCCAAATGTACAATGGGAAGTCTAGACACCTAGGTGTCAGGCATAGCATGATTCGTGAGTTGATCATGAATGGGGTGATATCTATAGAGTTTGTGAGGTCTCAACAAAACTTAGATGATCACTTGACGAAGGGACTAACTAGAGACTTGGTTATAAAGTCTGCTGAAGGGATGGGATACAAGTCCAACTAAGTCGCTGAATGCTAGGACACCCAACTCCCTATTAAGGAAACTTGGTAGCTGAGTTCAATGTGGAAAGCTGAATGTTCAAAGGACCGAAGCACATGTATTTACATATCATCCCAAGGATGTTCTTGGAACCTGCTAAAAAGGAGGATGGAGTCTTTACTTCTCAATGGTTATTATCTTTGAAAAAGTACTTAACATGAGCATGAATAAAGAGGAACCACCTATGTAAATGTTGAGGTTTTGCTGCTTCAGGGAGCATGGATTTTGGCTCTTACAACATTTATGAATTGGATATGGACACATGGCTTGTATAGTGTCAGGAGTTTTTAAGTGTTTGAAAAATTGTGTGTATTTTATCTTCAGGTATTCAAATTGGTTGAAGGGTTCAATTCTTAGAACACCCTAATTCTTGAATATTTAAACGTGTAATTTACTAAGATGAAAATTCAATCTTCATGACATTTTCATTTATGCACTTGTTTTGTTTAATGTTCAATTATTCATGCAAAGGAATTGTACTAAATTATGGAGGATTGTTGAAAATTTAGTGCAATTGTGGGAATCAGATCATACTTAGAAATGGGTTTGGAGGTACGGAGTGTACACCCATCAAGTCACTGATTTTTACTGACTCTTTTAGTGATTAGAATTAAATGGGTGGTTACAAACATTTAAGTGACAAGTTTGACTACATTAAATGTTTTGTAACAACTTTTGCCTATTTAAGTGGCAAATTTGACTGCATTAAATGACCATATATTTAATTTGGTCATGTAACAACTAATTCCTAAATTATGGAGGATAATTATGAAAGAGATTAATTGGCTATTAATCTCTCATTAATTCCATTGACTATGTTTTGAGTAAATCACCTATAAACAGGGATCACAATTGCATGAAAAAACACACATAAAACAAAAACACATAGAAATGCAAGGTTTTTGATTTGTGCCTAGAACAAGAACAAACACTTGGTTTTATCCGTAATCGTGATACCCATGCATATGGTCGAATAATCTTCTTTGGAAAGTAATTACACGACTTCAAGTGATATCCGGTAACCATCTTTGGTAATTAGCTAAGCTATTGACTGTCTTCGCCTGATCTAAAACACAAAACAACCAACATTCTAGACGTATGTGTTTTAGCAATTTGGGCTCAAACTCACATATGCTATAAAAACAAAAAGAGACATGCTAAAAGTATAAGACTTGAAACGAGTCAAAACATAAACACATTTAATAAATCTTAAATGACCAGCTCAAACTCGATTCGACTCGTTTATACCCGATCGGAAATGAGAATTGATTGACACACTCATAAAATTGATTAGGACACTCAACATACAAACAATTCAAGCAATTTATATTTACAGTACAACTGTTTAATGCACATTTTAAAATGTCCAAACAAAAAATGAGAAAAAAAATCCATGTCCAACAACAACACATCCCTTACACGCATTTCACACACACTTTCCCCCCTTTCCTTCCATCCCCCAAAAACACACACACACAACCCAATACATCAATGGCAGATATATCGTTCCTTATCAACGAAGACGATCATCAATTCGATCTCAATAACACTCCAGATGTTGATTTCACACACCCCTTTTCCCGCCAATTTCGCAATCTTGATCTCAATTCCTCCCCAATTCAATCCCCAAATCAGGTCAATTTCGTATTCGAAATGTTAAATCAACAATCTCACCCAAATGAATTTAGGTTTATTGAAGAACAAGAAAATGATAACATTTTGAATGAATTTGAGGCTGATTTTGGTTTAGGGTTAGGGTTTCATCATCAAAACCCTAATTCTGATTCTGATGATTGTAATAATTGTGGGTTTGAGAATTCTGGTGATGATTTTGTTCTGCCCACTTCTCGTTTTCCCGAATCTGTTTATAATGAGTTAATGTTGAATGGTATGATTGAAATCGTGTCCGATTCGGGTTCCGAACAAGACGAGATTGTGGAGGTGGAGGTTAATGATGATGACGATCTTCGTGTTTGTTGGGATAGTTTTCAGTTAGACGATGATTATAACGAGCACGGGAACGTAACAGTGGACGTGAACGCCAATGTGGGCCCCAGTGTGAATGTGAATGAGGATTTTGAGTGGGAGGAAGTGGACGATGACGAAAGGGAGATTTTGGGTATGTTTTTCGGCGCAGAGGCTGATGACGATGCGTCTGTTTTACCTGTGAATCGTGTTGGCGTTTCTGAAGAAGAGTTGGGTGAAAACCGTGGTAATACAGATTGGGAAGTGTTGTTAAACGTTCACAATTTTGAACCGAACATTGATTATGAAGATGATGAATACGGGGCGTATAATAACAGGGAGCACGAGATGTTTTTTGGGCAGTTTGCAGATAATGATGTGTCGTGTTTGGGTAAGCCGCCTGCTTCAAAAGCAGTGGTGGAGAATTTACTGACAGTGGTTATGACGAAAGAAGATGTTGAAAAGAATGATACGACTTGTGCTGTTTGTAAAGATGAAGTTGAAGTTGGAAATATTGCGACACAGCTTCCTTGTAGTCATCGGTATCATGGTGATTGTATAGTGCCGTGGTTGGGGATTAGGAATACGTGTCCTGTTTGTCGGTTTGAGCTGTTGACTGATGATGTGGAGTATGAACGGAGGAAGACTGAAATGGCTGCTCGCGCATGATGAAAAGATAGGTCTGATATGTTTTTTTTTTTTTTTTTTTTGAAGTTGTAGCATATGTGAAATATAGATATACAGTTACAGTTTGAGTTGAGTAGTATAAAATTCGTAATGATTTTGTATGTTGTTTTTTTGGAATAATATGATTGCTCGATTGCTAAGCTTTTCGATATAACACCTTGTATTCCTTTGTGTTTGAAAGTTCTAATTGCGGTAAAGATGGTTTTTTTGCTTCGTGGGTCATTGATTACTCGATTTTTACATTGAAATTGCACATTATTGAGCACAAGAGCTAAGGTTGTTGGTTCTTATTACAATTTGGATGCTGATATAGGATTACACAATCTTGTCAGAAAAAACAGGATGTTGGAGATTTCTGATTGTAATTTTAAAGCTTACACTAAAACGTATATATTGCCATGGTTTTCTGGATTTCTGAATCAGTCCACACGCGATATATTGCATCTGGTTGTTAGGTTAATGAACCAGGAAAGTTTCAATCTTAGTCTGGTTTATTTGGATTTGGATTCATCTACTGTGACAGTGTCTAAAATGGTTGAATGTGAAACTTAAGTCTTCAGCTATTGAGTGATGTTCATTAGTGCATTACTTTATTAAGCTTACATTTAGTCAGGTGTTTAAATGGGTCTTACATGGTTAGGTATCGAAAACAATAGTCCACCACACTGCATTATATTCTGTTAGTTGAAGGTTTTTATATTAGCAGTAATGGCAATTAATTTACAAGCTACAACAACCAAAAAAGCACGTAGGGCCTATGCGCTTTCTTTTCTTTCTTTTTTGGTAAGTGTTGTGCTGTCAATGAAAATGAGAGCAACATGGGACTCTATGTGTAAAAATAAAAATCTCAACAAATGTGAAATTACCCACCACTACCTACTAATGCAAGAAAATATTCATTTAAAGCATGAATAAAATTCATTAATATGTTAAAATTATGAAATACAAATTTATGGCAATTATGAAGAAATTTATTAAGATAAAATATCTTATATTATGCAAGAAAATAATTATTACTTATATTTATGTATATATGCCAAAATTATTAATAGTTATGTATTTATATATTACAAATAAATATAAATATAAATAAGATATAACAAGATATTTGACCCCCCCCCCCCCCCCCCCCCCCCCCCCCCCAAGATATAAATCAGGTTAATATCATTTTGAAAGTCCCTAATAACGGCCCCAATGAGTTATTTAATTCTATTGCATTTTATTGGTTAAAAACTCTAAAAAGAAAAACCAAAAACCCTAATAAAATCAAGAGGCGGCACATTCGAATTTTTCCAGGGCTTGGGCTATTTTTATAAGGTGATTTGAAGGTCAAGGAGTGTGGTAAAAATAGTGGGAAGTTTGTGGAGTGCTTGGTTCGATTTTGGTTATTGTTTTGGGTTCGAAAAGCTCTACCGGGTTCATAAATTCATAAAATCATCAAGGGCCATCAAAGGTAATTTTATAACTTATGTTTCATCATATTAATATGTTATAAACCTGGGAAAAATGTTCATGCATTTTATTTTGATTTTATAAATCAAATCATATTCGAAACCCTAATCTTGGATTAAATATGAAATCGGCATATAAACTATTTGTAAAATTCATTTTATATTTTTCTAAGGTTTTTCATATCTCATATAACTCAGAAAAATTGTTGGAAAAATTTAGAAGTAATTCGAATGATTATTGAGGATTTAATTGTGTTTGCCGAATTCGAATAAAGGGGAAAAAGGAAAGAAAATTGTTAAAATGAATTAGGGTTAGGGTTTTGTTATTTTTTCCAGGTGTAATTAATGCCAATGATTGGTAAATAATTGTGTTTGTGATTGGGGAAAATTTGATTAGGGTTTTGTGGATTTAAATGTTAGCCGAATTGTGATATAAGAGTATAAGGACTTGTTTTGAAAATTCTGAAACTATGGGGTCTGTTTTAGACATGTTATTATACTTATTATATTCTGTATAAAATAAGTTGGGGGGTATAAAATGTCATTTTGATATTATTTTGGATTTAAAATGGTTAATTATATATATTAAGTAATTAGAAAGTAATTAATTAAAATAGAGGGACTAAAATTGTAAATTCTGAAAAGTATAAGGTTTGGTTGGTATTTAATGTATAAAGTATGATTTTGCCATATTTGAATCTATAAGGGCTTGTTTTGTAATTATGGATAATTAAAGATAATGTTTAAGTAATTAATAAACCAAAAGGACTAAATATGTAAATTATGTAAAATTAAGGGTTTGACTTGTAAATACATAAAATGGAAGGTATAACCTGAATAAAATGTGAAACTTTGATATTTACACTTTTAACCTTGAAATTTGTTGATTTGGCATATTAAACCCTAAAATTTGGAAAAGTTGTTCCTTATTAACCCTTAAAATTGTAAGGTTGGCTTATTAAGTTCCTAAGCTATTTAATATACTTAATAGAATCTCAAATGATGTATGTTACTAAAAATGAAAGTTACTTAAAAATGGAAAGTTTGTAGATGGAAAGTTGTCTAAAAATAGAAAGTTACTTAAAATGGAATGTTTCTAAAAAATAGAAAGTTACTAAAAATGAAAAGTAGTTTCTAATATAGAAAGTTTCCTAAAAAATGGAAAGTTTCTTAGAATGGAAAGTGTCTAAATAAGAAAGTATAACTTAAATGAATGGTTTGTAACTCGTATTTCTTCATTTCTTAGTTTCGGTCAAGAGGGAGTGTGCTGTTATTCCTGTGGTGTTTTCCTAATTATGCTTTGTTCGGAATATGATAGGATAAAATTTTTTTTCTTGACCTTATCGTTAAGGTTTCTCTATGCCGTTCCTCTTCTATCTTTGAATTTTTATGTGTTTGCCTCATTTGCTCTCAAGCCTTGTATTTGGGACTTCTTATATGATCTGTTATTTTGAGATGAAGTTAAAGTTGGAAAAATGACGACGTGGCTTCCTTGTAGTCATTGGAATCATGGTGATTGTATAGTACCATGGTTGGGGATTAGGAATACGTGTCCTTTTTATCGGTTTGAGCTGTTGACCGATGATGTGAAGTATGAATAGAGGAAGGGTGAAAGGGGTGCTCGTACATGATGAAAAGATCATAGGTCGGATATGTTTTTTTTGAACTTGTAGCATATGTGAAATATAGATATACAGTTACAGTTTGAGTTGAGTAGTATAAAATTCGTAATGATTTTGTATGTTGTTTTTTGGAATAATATGATTGCTCGATTGCTAAGCTTTTCGATATAACACCTTGTATTCCTTTGTGTTTGAAAGTTCTAATTGCGGTAAAGATGGTTTTTTTGCTTCGTGGGTCATTGATTACTCGATTTTTACATTGAAATTGCACATTATTGAGCACAAGAGCTAAGGTGGTTGGTTCTTATTACAATTTGGATGCTGATATAGGATTACACAATCTTGTCAGAAAAAACAGGATGTTGGAGATTTCTGATTGTAATTACAGCTTACAAACTTATATAGTGCCATGGTTTTCTGGATTTCTGATCAGTCCACACTCGATAAATTGCATCGGTTGTTAGGTTAACTGAACCAGAAAGTTCAATTCTTGTCTGGTTTGATTTGGTTAGGATTCACTACTGTGACAGTGTCAAATGGTTGACTGTGAAACTAAAGTATCAGCTATTGGTGATGTACATTAGTGCATTACTTTATTAAGGCTTACATCTTAGTCAGATGTTTAAATGGTCTTACATGGTTGGTATCGAAAACCAATAGTCCACCATCACTTGCATTATATTCTGTTAGTTGAGGTTTTAATATTAGCAGTCACTGGCAATAATTTTACAAGCACCAACAACACAAAGCACTTTGGGCCTATGCGCTTTCTTTTCTTCTCTTTTTTGGTAAGAGGTTGCATGCTGTCATGAAAATAGAGCAACCATGGTACTCAATGTATCTGGTAGTAGACTGCTGTCTTTCATACGGTACATTTCTTATGGTTTGGCCATGTATGCTAAATGGCCTAATATCTGTTTTGTCTATCGACTTCATTGATTCAGAATCCTAAAATGGCTTCTAAAAGCATAAATGAACATACTCTGTATGGTTAAAGGATACTAATACTTAGGTGTCAAATATTGTTTTCAAGTAAAAACTCCTATGTAATTTTAATTACTTCAGTTATGCTTAAAGAACACATACAAGCACTAAAATGGCTGACTTAATTTGGAACTGAATATTGGTTAGAGTCCTTCCTTATGAGGTCAATAATGAACTGAACGTTGATTACAAAGATGATGAATACGAAGTGTATAATAATAGGGATTACGAGATGTTTTTTGGGCAGTTTGGAGAGAATGATGCAGCGTGTTTGGGACGGCCGCCTGCTTCAAAAGCATTGCTGGAGAATCTTTTCACAGTGGTTATGACGAAAGAAGACTTTGAAAAGAAAGATACGATTTGTGCTGTTTGTAAAGATGAAGTGGGAGTTGGAAAAATGACGACGCAGCTTCCTTGTAGCCATCGGTATCATGGTAATTGTATAGTGCCGTGGTTGGGGATTAGGAATACGTGTCCTGTTTTTCGGTTTGAGCTGTTGACTGATGATGTGGAGTATGAACGTAGGAAGTCTGAAAGGACTGCTTGTACGTGATGAACAGATCATAGGTCGGATATGTTCTTTTGAAGTTGTATATGTGAAATATAGATTTACAGTTTGAGTTGAGTAGTATAAAATTCGTGATGACTTTGTATGTTGTTTTTTCTGTTTGGAATAATATGATTGCTCGATTGTTAAGCATTTTCGATATAATACCTTCTTGTTTTTTTGGGTATGAAAATCTTATTGCTGTAAAGATAAAACTTTTTGTCTTGGTTTTACTGATAACTGATTCTTGGTTCTTATTGCAATTTGGATGGTGATATTGGAGTACATTATCTTGCGAGAAACAGGATGTTTGAGATTTCTGATTGCAGTTACAGCTTACTAACTTATATGGTGTCTCGATTTTCTGGGTCTCTGATCAGCCCACAGATAAATTGCTGTCTGTTTTTTTAGCTAACTGAACCAGAAAGTTCAGTTCTTGCCTGATTTGGTTTCACTACTGTGGGCGTCAAATGGTTGGCTGTAAAACTAAAGCAACAGTAATCAACACACAGCACTTTGGGCCTATGCACTTTTTTTTTGGTAAAAGAGGTGGCATACTCATGAGAATCGAGCAACCATGATTTGCAATTTCTGGAAGAAAGAGAAAATCATCGGTATATCATTTGGACGATGTGTAACAAATTCGCTTCCTTTAATTGATTGGAGACTGCTATCTTCCACCGAGTACATGCCTAATGGTTTGGCAATGTATGCTTAACTGGCCTAATATCTGTTTCACTGTTTGTCTATCAACTTAGTTGACTGAGTACTAAACTTACTTCTGAAAGCTTAAATAAAACCCCTGTATGATCTACAGTAATACTTGTATGTCAAATATTAACTAGTAGATATGTAAATTTAAGTACTTCAGGTCTTTAGTTATTATGCTCAGAGAACATAAACAAATTAACTAAAATAGTAACTTTAATTTTGAACAGAATATTGGTTGGAGTCCTTCCTTTAGGAAGAAACTCTCCAAAAATTGGCGTATGCCATTTAATACAACAAGCACACGGTATTCTTTAGTAAAAGGCGAAAGAATAGTTCGCTTTGTGCTTGTTGCATGGCTGCGTGCCTTTGAGCCAATGCAGCTTGGTTATTATATACAACCATCCTCACTCTCAACTTTCACTACTCATCCGATGTGGGATAAACACACAATACCCACTTGCTCCTTATTTTCAAGTTTTTCATTTTATTTTCATCTTCACTTGTATTTTTGGTCTTGACCAGGATTGTCAAAATCCTGATATCTGATATAATCATTATATAAATGTTCTTTTTCAAACTATATGCAATATTAGATGTTACAAACTAACACCAATACCAGTCCGAGCTTCGATTTGAATCCCACCATAACACCATTCTTTGCACCTGATAAAATAGATCCATGGCAAGAAGAGAAGCCTTGGAGGTTTTTTTTTTATTTACATGGGTTTTCGACTCGAAATTGTGAGCCGACTAATCCTAAGGCGACTACCCTTTTGGATACCTCGAAATCGGGCATGTGAACCTCGGTGACCACAAGAGGATTAAATTTCTCCCCGTTGGATTCGAACCCATTTGGGTAGCCTTGGAGGTTGTTAGCGCATGAAACATACGATTTCCCACTTCCAAATTGACCAAATAAAGATCCAAGATACATCATGAAAAGCTTTCGTCACAATTGGATTATCCAAAGGAGCAATAGACCTATTTATAATATCTGCAAGAGAAAGAGATGAGAGAATCAATCCCCACAAACTTCCCATCTTAGCCCAAACCCGTCTCACAAGGTAACATATAACAAGACAATGACTGATAGATTTAAATTCAATGTTACAAAGGGGACAATAGTGAGAGATAACCGGAACACGGCAAGAAGTGAGATAAAGAAGGGTCCGTAAATGGTCAATGGCATCCCTCCAAATACAAACATAACTTTCTACCTTTTCTTTTGCACCCGAATTTATTCATGGACAATCCCACTTAGCACAGGTGGAGCCAAAGGTCGTTGAAGCTGTTTGGGTTTAAATTGGGAAAAAGGATCCGCACCAGGGAAGAAAAAATTCACCATATTTGTGTAAAGGCCCACTACAATTGGTCTGGAAAAACATTAGATACAAGAGGCAATTATACCCAAATAAGCGTGGGTTTTAAGGCCAGAGAGATTATATCAATCAGAAGCGACAGCCACTGGGGGGTCTGGCCCTCACTATTTTTCAGCCACAAATTCCACTTCATTAGAGAAGTGTAAATCTATCTATCTTTGTACATACAAGATTTCTCAAGTTCAAGGGGAAACAAACGTGGACATTTATCTTTCATGATGCAACGGGAATGGTTGTCACGGGGTCCAACTAAAAACAACATTTAGCCCTATTTGTTAACCTCGAGAGGGGGGGGGACCTCGGTCCTCATAACGCAGTGGTGGCAATACATTTCCACGGCCGGTATGGTACCCCTCCCCCCCCCCCCCCCCCCCCCCCCCCCCCCCCCCCCCCCCCCCCCCCCCCCCCCCCCCCCCCCCTTCCACCCCCACCCCCACCCCCCCCCCCCCCCCCCCCCCCCCCCCCCCCCCCCCCCCCCCCCCCCCCCCCCCCCACCCCACCCCCCACACCCCCCCCCCCCCCCCCCCCCCCCCCCCCACCCCCCCAACCCCACCCCACCACCCCCCCTCCCCCCCCCCCCCACCCCCCCCCCCCCCCCCCCCCCCCCCCCCCCCCCCCCCCCCCCCCCCCCCCACCCACCCCTCCCCCCCCCCCCCCCCCCATACACATAACCCTCTATTACCCCCCCCCCCCCCCCCTCCCCCCCCCCCCCCACCCCCCCCCCCCTCCACCCCCCCCCACCCCCCCCCCCCCCCCCCCCCCCCCCCCCCCCCCTCCCCCCCCCCCCCCCCCCCCCCCACCCCACTCTACCCCCCCCCCTCCCCCCCCCCCCCCCCCCCACCCAACCAACCCCCTCCACCCCCCCCCCCCATCCCCCAACAACAAAAAAAAATATCCGCGACCTGTGGGTGGCCACATTTTACACCACCACACGGACCCACGCCCGGGTGTTTTTATTAAAATTTTTTTTTCATTTTACCACCCCCTCACCACCCAAACGTCTTTTTTAAAACGGCTCCTTTTTGTTTTCTTCAAATTTTTACATTTTTTTTTTTCTTCAAAAACCCTTTATTAAATATTACTCAAAAATCAACCATTTTTCACACACAAAAAAAACAATACTAACTCTCTACACACAAAATTGAATCAAAAAAAAAATAACGATGCTAATCGAGTACGTCAAACCCTCCGTTTTTTACTTTTGGAGCAAGGCGTACGCTTATCACAACCAACAATTGGGTTGCTCGGGGTGCATAATTTGACGGGGGGAATATTTGCAAAAATATGAAGTGAGCGAACTGCACGTGAATGTCTATGGTTTTTTTAATATGTGATTTTTACTTTGTACATGGGCCGAAATATTTATGGGGGGGAAAGTCATGGCGAGATGTTCGGGAAAAAAAAAAAATCTATACACTCAACATGAAACCACGTCAATGGGTTTTTCGCGGGAAATAAGAATGCTTGAAAAAAGCATTGTTTAATATGCATTGAGGGAAGTGGAGGACAATTGTCCTGTTGCATTGCCGCAGTGGGACACCCAATACGCGCATTTTATGCGGGAGATTATAAAAATACCCTACTATAATGCTATGTTTTTGTTGGAAGCTTGTTTTTTTTGCCTTCGCCAAGATTTGTGAATTTGGCATGCGTCTTTTTTGTGTTTTTTTGGGGATGGGGGGTGTTGGGGCGGGGATGGCAGGTGCAAATAACGATATTATGTTTTAGGATAATCGCGTTATGTGAAGACTTCTTTTAATGACACAGCCCCTGTACTTCCTTTTATTTGAGGTAATGGAGTTGGGTATGTAAAAATGGTTTATTAACTTAGACGAGTGCCTAAGGAGTAGTTTTTCTCTATTCGGTAAAATATAAAATATTAATTTACCCCAACAAAATACTTTGCATTCCCCCTCCCCCCCGCGGTCTATTTCGTGATGACATCTTTCACGGTTGCCTAAAAATATGACGCGAAAACATGCGTACTTTTCAAAAGGCAAATGCTCGGTCAAGAGGTGCACGGAAAAGATGTAGGAAACTGTGCGTTTTGGTGTTCTCATGGAGGTTGGGGAAAAGGATTAATGCATCAACCAGCACGTGCTATGAAAGTCAAAACCACCATTCGTCGAATCAATCGTATTCTTGCATCATAATGATAACATGATTTTTTAAAAGATCAGGAAGATGCTGGGTTTTTGACTGGAATGTATAATTACGCTTAATCCCTTTCCGTCAAGGAAATATGCAGTGTACATGGGTTGAAAGGTGTGAAACTCAACGTCGAAAAAATAAAGAAATACGAGACCGAAGAAAAAAAAAATAAAAAAAAAAAAAGAAAAATAAAAACACTCAAAAAGAAAAAAAAAAACAAAAAATAAAAAAAAAACGCCATCCAAAAGTCTCAACACGGGAAAACTCTATGTGGAGCATTATTTGGCAACAATCCACAAAAATAAAAAAAAAAAAAAAAAAAAAAAAAAAAAAAAAAAAAAAATAAAAAAAAAAACAAAAAAATATAAAAAAAAAAAAGAACAAAAAAAAAAAAAAGTTGAACACCGAAGAGATGAAGGACTTTCTAGTTTGCCGGGGCGTCTTTTTGGTGTATTTTTAATGATTTTTTTTTATTGTATGTTTTTTTAAAAGTATTGAATGTGTGGATATTGTTAATGAAATATTTAAAGTTTTAGTTCTAGGGGCGGGTCTTGTTATGAAAAATTAAAAGTGGGTGTCTTATAAAAATTGGTGGGTTTTGTTTTTGGTTAAAGTGGTTGTTTGGTAACCTTGGGGGTTTTTATAGGGTGGTGGGTTTTTTAAAGTGATGGTTTTAAAGCTGACGTGGACACCCAAAAAAATTGATGTTATGATTATATGACACTTTTGCAATTTGAGCGAGAAAAATGAGAGGGGTTTTAAGAGGATTACCCCAAGCTAGCAATAGGCGATGTTTGGTATCTAGACACGATTACATGCCAAGTCTCCATTTCTTAGTCCACAAGTTAAGAGAAGCGGAGAAAAGAAAAAGAAGCCATCATCTTCACTGTGCAAAACTTTAATGACTATACACCATAACGCACTTGACTCGTTTAAGTAACACAATTTACATTTACCAAGACCAAAGGTTACGCACTCGGCATTTTTTTTTTCTTTTCTACAAAATAGCATATAAAATACACTTACGACTTATTCTTGCAATGGGTTTTTACGACCCACTTTTTTATATAGTCAAAATATTTGATTAGTTACATACCTTAAATTTAGTTGTTTATTTTTCTGGATGCTTTTGTTTCATTAGGTATCATAGTTTATTCTGGGGCTCAAGCTCATTCTCCATTGTAATAAATATATATATATATACTATATATCTATATATATTATATATATTTTTATTATTTATTATTATATATTTTATATATACCTTGTTACATTTTTGTAGAAGAGAGAAGATGAAACAATCAAAGGGGGGGGGGGGGGGGGGGGGGGGGGAAAAACAAATTTATCTCAAAATATGGATATTGAGAGGCATCTAAATTTCTTCTCAAAAATTCCCTTTACCTGACCGCACACCCGTCGTTGTTTTTTACTTCTCTAATCCTCAAAACCCTTAAATTTTCTTTTCCTTTTTTTTTTTCTTCACTAAATAAATCAGCACATTCATTGTTGACTAGTATTTTAAGTTTATATCAAGTGTTTTAATTGATTTTTTCTTTTGGGAAGGGATTAAATGTACGAGTGATAAAAGGAAACAAAAAGTCAAAAAATTGTACAAAAGGAAAATCCGCGCTGGATCTTACCGTACTCTACATAATCAATAGGCGGTTCGTTATTAAGCATGTTGGGTTTTTTGTTTGAAGATTCACACTATTTTTTACAAGTTTATTCTCCAATTATTCACTATTTTTTGTATCCAAGGCTTCTCCCCTACACCCGTTCCTCCTTTCCTCAACCTCGACCTCTTCAAAAAAAAAAAAAATACTCCACCCTAAAATTCTGTCTAATTTCCTTTCGTCTGATATAATTTGATCACATGTACTCGGCCCCAATACGTCGGACCCACTAAGGGATAATGTTGCTCAACAGTTTACAAACAAACAAAATAAATTAGCATTACAGAATTGCTGCATCACAGTCAAGGTTATACTCCGGTCCCGCTCCGACTATTTATTCATTCTCAAGCCTACTACATCTACCATAGTGCGTTTGCATTATGCCTCCGCCGCAACAAAGACCGACTTGACACATGGATACAGGTGTGCCTTTTCTCATTTTTAAAATTTAATGCCAAGTGGTAATTTATATAAGTACCATTTTTGATCAAACGCATATTTCATATGTTCACGTTGGCGCTGTTGGCAAGGGTCTATTCCCTGGGGTCCAACCAAACACCGGCCCATAGCATTATTCCTTCTACATATCGTCCACTTCTCTTTTATAATGTTCTTGTAAACCCAATAATATATAATTAAAAATCTCATTTTCTGTTCGTCAGTTCACTAGGGACATAATTGTATTATTGAATTTTGACACCTTATGGTTTTTTCGTGAATGTTTTAACTGGACCTCGTCATATCCTCCTTCGATGTGACAGTTTCGGAGGCTCGATCTCTATTCTAGTTCAAGTTACCAAGTCGGTTCAACTTCTCCTATTTGCTTTTCTCTCGACAAGTGCTTCCACGTGGCATCAACGTCTCGGACATCCGGGTGATCAAGTGCTACGTTCGCTTGTCTCTAGTCGTTTTATTTCATGTAATAAAGAAAAAATTTCACATATTTGTCACGCTTGCCAACTTGGCAAACATGTGAAGCTTCCCTTTCATAGTTCGGATTCTATTGTTGAACATCGTTTTGATATTATTCATTCTGATTTATGGACATCTCCCATTATTAGTTCTAGTGGTTTTAAATACTATGTCTTATTCCGTGATCATTTCTCTCATTATCTATGGATATACCCTCTTCGTTCAAAGTCTGACATGTTTGATAATTTTTTGCACTTTCGTAATTATGTTAAAAACCAATTCAAATGCGAAATAAAAAGCTTCCAATGTGATCAGAGCGGTGAGTTCGATAACAACTGAATTCACACCCTCTTTGCCAAACATGGCATTCAACTTAGATTCTCTTGCCCTTAACATCCCAACAAAATGGCAAGGCGGAACGAATGATACGAACAATCAACAATATCATTCACACTTTACTTTTTTAAGCACACCTTCCCCCACCTTTTGGGTCGAGGCTCTCCATATGGCGACCTATCTACTTAACCTTCTACCCTCTACCGCAATTCAAAATGAAATACCTTATACTCGCCTTTTTAACAAACCACCCAATTACTCTCGCCTACGAATATTCGGGTGTCTATGCTACCCTCACATTAATTCCCCACACAAACTTGCTTCACGAGCCACCCCTTGTATATTTTTGGGCTACCCCGCTTACCATCGTGGTTTTCGATGCCTAGACCTCGAAACAAATAAAATTATCCTCTCTATACACGTCACTTTTGATGAAACCCAATTTCCATACCGTTCTATGACACCCTCCTCCCCGCCTTCTTACACCTTCCTCGACTCCACACCTTCCCCCCTCTTAAACACCCTCGCATCAGTCCCTATACCTCCCCTAACTCACGAAACGACTCAGCCCAACAATACGGCCATCCCTAATGCGGAGCCTAACACCTCATACGGCCCAACACCCTAAGGCCCAACTCTTACCGACCCATCACCTTCACCTCAATTCACCCTCCCAACTTCGATAGCCCACAACCACGCTAGCGGCCCATCTACTTCGGCCCATCAAACCAGTAAACTACCACCACCAAATTTTGATTTTCCAAATCCTTAGCCAAATACCGAAACTATACACGAACCTCCTCGTACTCATCCCATGATCACTCGGTCGCAATCAGACATTGTAAAACCTATCGATCGCTTGTCTCTACACACTTCTCCTATTTCTCTTATCCCTAAAAATCCGTCTCACGCCTTAAAGGACCCAAACTGACATAATGCTATGTACGATGAATATAATGCGTTGGTTAAAAATGGCACCTGGTTACTTGTACCAAGGCCAACAGGTGTTAATATGGTTCGCTCCATGTGGTTGTTTAAGCATAAGTTTCATGCCGACGGGACTTTGAGCCGCTACGAGGCTCGTTTAGTTGCTAACGGTAGTAGTCAGCAACTAGGTATTGATTTTGATGAGACGTTTAGTCCGGTCGTCAAACCAGCTACCATTCACATTGTCCTTAGCCTTGTCGTGTCTCGTCAGTGGCCTATACACTAACTTGATGTTAAGAACGCTTTTCTTAACGGTGACTTATCTGAGACTGTGTACATGCATCAGCCTCCTGGTTTTGTTGACAATCGGTATCCTCATCATGTTTGTCTTTTACAGAGATCTTTATATGGACTGAAACAAGCACCTCGTGCTTGGTTTCAGCGGTTTGCAGGGTATGCCACACTAGCTGGATTTTATCATAGTCGATGCGATTCTTCATTGTTTATCTATAGACATGGTTCTCATGTTGCGTACTTACTTATTTATGTGGATGACATCATTCTCACAGCTTCATGTCTAACACTACTTCAACAGATTATAAGTTCTTTAAATAACGAGTTTGACATGACTGCTCTTGGGGCGCTTAATTACTTTCTTGATATTTTTGCTGATCGTACTCCGACAGGTTTGTTTTTGTCACAAAAGAAGTATGCTATATAGCTCCTTGAGCGTGCTCACATGGTTACTTGTAACCCTCCTTAGACACCCGTTGATACAGAGTCTAAACTGGGTCCGGAAGGTGCTCCTGTTCAGGATCCTACTTTATATTGCAGCCTTGCAAGGGGGCTCCAGTATCTTACTTTTACACGTCCAGATTTGTCTTATGCAGTTTAGCAAATTTGCTTTTATATGCATGATCCGAGAGAGCCACATTTAGCTTCTCTCAAGAGTATCTTGAGATATGTTAAGGGTACTTTGGATTTAGTCCTTCACTTATTTGCGTCCTCTACCACCTCTCTGGTTGGTTATACTGATGCTTATTGGGCGGGTTGTCCATCTACACGCAGGTCTACGTTAGGTTATTGTGTCTTTTTGGGTGATAACTTATTATCTTGGTCCGCTAAACGACAACACACTCTTTCACACTCAAGTGCCGAAGCTGAATATCGGGGTGTTACTAACGTTGTAGCAGAAACTGCATGGCTTCGTAATCATCTTCGTGAGTTACACTCTCTTTTGTCGACAGCAACTCTTGTCTACTGTGATAACGTTAGTGCTGTTTATATGTCTGCTAACCCTGTTCAACATCAACGGACGAAACACATTGAGATCGACATTCATTTTGTCCGAGATATGGTTACCACTGGTCATGTTAGAGTTCTACATGTGCCCTCTCGTTTTCAATATGCCGATATTTTCACCAAAGGGCTGCCTTCCGCATTGTTTGAAGAATTTCGATCCAGCTTGAGCGTACGGCCTCCTCCCGCTCCAACTGCGAGGGCGTATTAGTTAATATATTTGATTGATATTTGATTAGTTACCTACCTAAATTAGTTGTTATATTTCTGGATGCTTTGTCATAATTAGCTATCATAGTTATCTTGGGCTCAAGCCCATTCCCATTGTAATCTATTTATACCTTGTATATTTGTGAGAAACAATCAAGGAAAACAATTATCCCTCAATACTTTTGCCTCCACTACCCTCCACCTATGATTATATGAGCAAGGGAAGCAACTTCCCCTGAAGAAACACTAATACCGTTTGGCTTTGAAAGAAAACCATCAGTAATAGCCATAAACACAAAAATATGGGAGGTTTGCCTCAATACGAAGAAACCTAATGGATCAAACTTACACATGAGTTCAATACTTCATGGAAGTACTTGTTACTTGTTAGAGCAAGGGGTGCAATAGCTTGGACCCGGCGCTAAGCCCACGTCGACCCAAGCCAAGTCGGCGCCAATGCACCATCACCCACCGTCGCCAAACCAAACCTAATATACTTCAAAACTTAGCTTGCGTCAAATGAAAGAAAATGTTTGATTTTTTTATCGTTGGGGCTACCGTTTTCACTATACATAAACCCTTACACAAAAACAAAATTCTTTCACTTCCATTTTCACTTTCATTTTTTGCCATATCATAAAAATGTCTCAACATCCAAATGATGCTTTTATAATAACCTTCTCGAGATGTCACAACTGTTAGGATTTAACAAACTAGGTAACCAATTAGTTACGAGTACGCAGCGGAATGGATCTAGTTTTAGCATATAGATTAACACATATAAATTAGACAAGTAATTTAATAACCTTTTGTTTATTGAGTTAAATCGATAAACGAACGCCCGATCTTTATCTTGAAAACATAGTGGTTAAATTACCACCTCTACGGTTGCTCACACAAACACGTCAACCAAGTATGAGTCGATTGCTAGTCAACCTTCACGAACCAAACACCACGTGTTGAATCAATAACCAAACGCACCCTTGTAAGCTTGTACCAAAAACTAAACACCCCTTAAAGCTTGTACCGAAATCGCCAAAAACCCTAATTAGGGTTTTCCTAATTCGGTTGCACCGAAAAACAAAACAAACCAAAACCCTAAGTTTGGATTTTTGTATTCGTCGACAAGGAGAGAAAAACCGAATCCTAGGTGAGGGGTATAATGTGTCGATCACAAGGAGGAAAATGCAAATCGAAAACCCTTGATAAGGGTTTACCGAATTCGGTTTTAGGGATAAATAAAAGAACCGAAAATCCCCTAATAAGAGTATTAGAGTTTCAGTTAGGGTTTAGGGAAAAAGAGAGAGCACCAAAAATCTCTAGGTGACTTTTAGGGATTTGTGTGTTATGAATGAATGAAGAATGAGGTGTAGGGGTTGTGTTTATATAGGCACAAGCCCAAACCCTATTCTTGTACAACAAGGAAACTTAGTTTCCTTTTCCCCTTCTAAACCCATAACCGAACAAACACCCCCTTCTAGATCCTTTAGGGGATTCGGCCAACAATAGGCCCCCTTAGGTTCGGGTTTTGTTCATTTTAGACCTTCGGTTTATTATTTAATATATTGTTAAGCTAGTTAAACAATTAACGTAATTAATAACTATTTAAATAATTATATCGTGAAGTAAAACATACTCTAAGTGTTTAACGCGTATGCCCCTAATAGGCTCACGTATTTCTAACGTATAACTTGCGAAACCGACTAACATATTCCAACAGGTTACTTTGCTTTTGCGGGTTTTTGTTTCTAATTTCTATTTGATTTTGAAATTAAGGATCCTTTTGTGAAAGTTATACACACACATAGATAATATTTCCTGAAGCTTCTTGGTTTTGAGATAAGGCTTCGTGGGTTAGCAAATTTTTGATTTTAGTTTTTTATGATTTTGAAATTAGGGTTTATATGAGAATTGAGGGTTTTGTTAATTTTGTTTTTTGGGATATTTTTTTGCAGATTACTTTGCTTTTGCAGGTTTTCTATTTGATTTTGAAATTAAGGTTTATGTCAGAATGGGGGTTTTTGTTAATTTCGTTTTTTTGATAATTTTTGGCAGGTTCCTTTGCTGAATGCTGCTTGTAGGTAAGTATATTGAGGTATTTGTTTCTAATTTTTTAAAAATTTGAAATTAGAGCTTATTTTGATTTGGAAAATCAGCAAGATTACCTTTTCCAGCTTATGACCTTATTAGTTTAGGCTTATTGATTTTATTACATATTCAACTAGATTGGATTATGATTGCGTAAAAAGTGTAATTCATGACATAAGTGGTTTATGAATAGTAACTTGATGTAGATATTGGTACAGATGCAACTCATAATGTCATGATACAAAGTGGTTTAGTGATAGAAATTATTGTTCATACAAATGAT
>BQNB010013559.1:0-12197 GCA_026074375.1 Tanacetum coccineum
TTTATAAAATAATATTTATAAAGTTGAAAACATGTATAAATATTATATAAATAATACTACAATATTTTTTAATGTTTTTATAGCCAAAACGGACCCAAAAACACTTGTAAACCTCATTTTATAATTCTAACAACTTTATGTTCTTTTAATAAAAGTTAACTAGCTTTTATAATTTCTAGTTAAATATATATACACTTTTAGTCTCCGAAAACTTAATCTTTAAAGTAAAACGTCATTTCAAACAACTTTGTAGTTTTATACTTTGGCCGAATCGGACCTGAAAGCCATCAAAAACTCCGTTTTCAGATTCTGCAGTTTTCCTGCAGTTTCTCGCAATTTTATAAAACTGTGAGAATTTATATACTTTTCCTAAATCTTTAAAAACTCATAACTTTCTCGTTTTAACTCTGTTCTGCATGTTCTTTATATGTACGAAATCGTATCGAGGTAATCTATCAAAATAAAATATTCACAGATTTTATAAAAATCTGTACCGAAATAGTTAATTCAAACTGTGTTTGTATAAAATTATTTTTATACATTTAATTATTGAAATCTTGTCAAATTCGTATCTCCTTCGTTATAGCTCTGTTTTGCGAGTTCCTTAAATGCACGGAATCGTCTTGAAATGTACTATTTGAATCTTAAACCTTTATATTTTATAAAAATTCGTATTCTTTCAGAATGTATAAACTGTTCGTATATAAATATAATTTATAAACTAGTTTTATAAATCATTACATGACTAAATTAGTACAAGCTTATAAATTAACTATTACCACATCATTAGTGTACTTTAGGTCCTTTAATTTATGTCCATAAATTTAAGTCTAATATGTCAAAATAAATATCCACATCAATTATTTATTTATAAAACTAGATAAATAAATTGTAATAATTAATTATGTAAATCAACCAATACTTGTAACATGTCTAATACAATGTGTTTTTGCTTTCCAATATATATTTAACATATTTCTACTATGAACATTTGTTTACTTGAATATGTATAATCTTGTTTTAGTTTATAAATGTAACATTTGCCCTTTTTGTGTTCTGAATATTTCATTAATAGTCCTTTGACTATTTGACTTTTGTCAGTTTATTCAGATTTTGTACCGTGTTGACGGTGGTGATTTTATGAGATATGTGATGATTTAAGGTTTATTGTGATTAATAATCCTTTTTAAAAGGTATTATTGTGTTATTTGTATTCCGGGTGGTTCGACCCGTGAATTTTGAGAAATGCCAAAAAACAAGTTTGACACGTCCGTTAATGTCCAAGTGAGTTTTAAAAGGGTTTAAAGTGAAAATATGTCATGTGAATACTCTAGGTTAATGGACACGTATTTTTAAAGTTAATAAAAATGCTAATTAACTTTGGAGAAAAATTTACGGTTGAGTTTTACGAGTATTTAAGTGATTTCGACACGAAAAGAAGAACCTGACACCCCTTGGATGCCATAGCTGGTCAAATGGTCAAGAAGGGAACAAGTAGGCATGATGTTAGCTTCCTTGTCTTGCGTTGGTACACATATATGCCATTCACTAGATAATTCCACTCATTTTCTTTTAATTTCAAAAAAAATAAAACACACACTTGTGTGTGTGTGCCTTTGATCGTCCGCCCCTAAGCCACCACAAACCACCATAAAAATTCCAACTTTGATCGAGAACGTGATATTCCGGGTTGATACGAGTGTTTGGGTGTTCATTTAAACAACGTTTGGGTTGTCCGGTTCGTGTCGAAATATACATTTTTGAAGATTTTCTTGTAAGTTTTCAAATTTAAATTTCGTTTGTCCTTTTGGGTTTATTTTGATGCATAGATGTTAGTTGTACAAGTTGATCGTTGTGAAAATCGATTTTCGGAAACGAAACGAAAGAAAAAAGGTATGTTTGGTTCGTGTAGAAAAAAAGGAAAAGAGGGGTTTTTGTAGTTTTGATGTCGTGGTCATGATAGTTGAATAATATGTGATGCTAGAATGCTTATTTTTTATAGTAGCTTGTATAGCTTATTCGGGCTTATTTTAAGCTATTTCTTGGCTTATTTTGGGCTTATATGCCACGAACCACTTCCCAAAATCACCAGGAAAGTGATTTTGATTATTTTTGTGTTATGACGTATGTTGTGGACTATTTTTGAGGCTTATGGTAGTAACCAAATGCGATACGTAGCTTATTAGCTTATTTTCAAGCTTAATATACGTATTTTTGAGTTATTGGACTCACGGCCCAATAAGTCTATTTAAGCCATGGCTTAATGGGAGGGCTTATTGTGGTCCGGATTATTTTTACTTATATACTTATATATGTAAATGGACCTTGATTTTTGGACTTAGATCGTATTTTGGACTTATAAATGTCTTAATGGACCCGTGTTGGGCCTTAAAGCCCAATAAGCGATATATAGTCGTTGTGAGAGTTTTGCCGGACTTTTAAAAGTAGAAATATATTTACGACGTGATATTGAACGGTATTTTGGGAAAAACATTTAGTAACCTAACTCGCTACGAAGATCTTTGAAGAGTAACTTAACTCGCTAGAAGTAAAAAATTGATTTTTCACCTAAAAACACCTAAAATCACCCTTTTGAACGTTTTTGCCTGGTTTCTTTTGCACAACTTGGTACTAGAAGGCTATAGCAACTATAAAAACATGAACTTTAACATCACAAACGTCAAGATCAAAGAAAACCAAGAACAAGACTATAAACCTTCAAAAACCAAACTTTTGATCTAAACTAACCAAGAAAACGCACACACAATCTAGCTAATCATCCCATGTGCTCTGATACCAATTGTAGGATATTGGAAATCATAACACAATTAGATGACTAGTGGATTAGCCAAGTTCTAGAGTGAGAAAGTGAGAGAGAACTTTCTAGAGAGAGAAAATGAACTTGTATTATGTAAATGACTAACCCACCTCTTCCATGGCATGGAAGAGGCTTATATAGTGACAACAAAACCGGCCTTAAGGCCTTGGTAGTGGGCTTACATGTTGGGTTTAATACCCGGCCCATTACCGAATGTTATACATTAATTACTTAACTACGAGCAACAATAAACGGTAAAATACACGGGGTGACCGAGTCTTTTTCTAATATCTAACAATCTCCCCCTAAGGGAGGTCACCCCAGAAAATACTAAATTAAGCTCAGCAATCTTGATCTTGTGTTCAGCTCGTAGTCTTTGATTCTTCATGCATTGATCTCTTTGTACACGATGTAGTGATCTTTGAACTTAGTTCCTTTGCTTTTGTGATCTTTGAGGTTTCTTTGAGATCATCATCCATAATAAATCTCTTAATCATCCTTGTTGTATTATTGCCTCCATGTAATGTTGTGACATCGGACCGACATGCTCACACTTTTCTGGATCATGATAGCACACATCAGAGTTACGGAAGCTGTGTTGTAGGTCTTTTAGATATCATGATGTCTTTGATTAGGAATATTAAGTGTGAGCATAGGTTTGTGAATTGACATGTCTCTTGCCAGCAGCTGCTACCCTCGGGAATTCCTGCAAGTATATGTTAGTAATAAAGAAACGAAAGTGTCTTTGTTCACTTTTGTTGAAAAAGGTTGCAAGAACCATGGTTCCCCGTTAATCAGTAAAAATACTGCCTGTGATCAGGTAGAATTCCTAGACTATAACCTAAGATCCATCGTTTAGTTGCGTATAGGATCTATGTGTACGGTGTTCCGATTTTATTTGCTTTTGTGTGTTCGCGGGTTGGTGCTTTAGCTATGCCAGCCATTAAAATATGTGAGCTCGATATTAAATATGAGTAGGAAAGGGTACGAATATAAGTACGGTGGCCAACGTAGTTATAAGCATATCACAACTCACTTATACATATAAATTGTTTTTATACCACAAGATCGATGTTGACAAACACCGTAAGGTGGAGTTATGTGTATATATGGTTATATATATAGTAAGATATTCTATATATATGTGAGTCTTCCCACTTACCTAACGTTGCCCATGTTTCTCACCACGTATAGATAAGTCGCAATGATGAGACCCTAAGATGCTGTGCCGGCCCTTGCAGGCGAATATCATTCAGGAGGTGAACGGGAGTATGGTTGGTAGAGGAGGAAGGGGTAAAGAACCGCGGGAAGGGTAATGAGAGCAATGTTAAGGATATGAATGTCTATGTAATAGACGCATGGTTTGGGAGCTCATGGGGTGTAGAGGGAGTACAATAGGAATGAAGAGGGAGCCTACTGGGTTGCACCCGGACTTCTCAGCGAATACCTTAGCCCAACAATTGGTATAACCGTTGACCCCCCATACTAGCATCAGGATAGTAACCGAGGAATGTTGAAAATCAAAATGGTAAGTGGTTAATAGAGATATGATCAGTAGAATGTTAAGAATGTTTAGTGAATGGCAAACTGGGTAGGTTCGTTCATATAAGGATATCTTAGCTTGTAAAACCCTAAGGTAATTTGATGGTAAGGAGGTGTTGTATGTTCTTACTCATTGAATCGTTTAAAATGGAGGACTACAGGAATATGAGTATTTGGTAGTAAAGACCAAAAAGTAAAATTACACTGCTACGTTCATGGTTGTGGGTAAGATAATAAACAGGTGGATCCTCTCAGATCCGCACGCTAATCTGGAAGTATAGCAGTTAGTATGATCAAGGAATGACTTTAAGTTTATTAAGATCACAGAGTTCTGTCCTAGTCATGAGATGCAAAAGTTGGAATCTAAATTATGGAATCACGCCATGGTCGGGGCTAGCTATGCTGCGTATATTGATAGGTTTCATGAGTTGGCAAGGTTAGTCCCGCATTTGGTAACCCTAGAAAGTAGGATGATTGAGAGGTATGTGTATGGCCTTGCTCTACAAATCTGTGGGATGGTGGCAGCAACGGAACCACAGACTATACAGAAGGCTGTACAGATTTCTGGTGCACTGACTGATGAGGCTGTGAGAAATGGATCAATTAAGAAAGTTGAGAAAAGAGGAAATGTTTTTGGGGGGTACACATCAGGAGAAGAATGATTGGGGATGATACTTAAAGGACTAGGATGGTGGAATGTTTTTGCTACTACTGTAAACCCTGTAGGAAGAGAGAATATGGGTACTTGGCCTAAGTGTACCATCTGCAACTCCTACCATGCACCCGGAGGGCCTTGTCGCACATGCTTTAACTGTAACCGCCTGGGTCATTTGGCAAAGGATTGTAAGAGTGTGCCGAAGGAATTGAATCATGTATCAATGTTAGAACCCCAATATTGAGCATGTTATGAGTGTATTACGTACCGACCAAGGTTCAGTCACTTTTCCCTAGATTGAATAAGCACAAGAACCGAAAAGGAAATCGTCCAAACCAAGTTGCTGCTAATAACGAGGGTCAGGGTCGTGGAAACCAAGGGAACCATGCTAAGGGTAGGGCATTCATGTTGGGACGCAAGGAAGCTTGCCAGGACCCAAATTATGAACGGGTACTTACGATGAAACAATACCTTTTGCCACAACCTTATTTGGTGACTCTGGTGCCCGACTATAGATTTTGTTTCTACAACTTTATACCTTCCGTTAGCTTAGAGCCATCGACATAGATTTCATAATATGGAGAATCGATATAGCTACTCATCTAGTAGAATTGATAAGGTTATTAAGGCTGTAAACTAGAAAATCGAGGGTCAGTCTTTGACATCGATTTGGATACCTTTGGGCATGGATGTTTTGATGTGATTATAGGTTTGGACTGGGTTGACTACTAAATATAATAGAGGCTGAAATACTTGCCAAGAGAAGGTAGTGAGATACCACACCAGATGGAAAGGGTGCTTAGAGTATCTAGGAGATAGACCGGAAGAGGAAAGCTAGACTCTAATGATTGCTAAGGTCGTAATGAAAGGAAACAAGAAGAAATTGTTGTAGTTAGAGATTTTCCTGAGGTATTCCTGGATGACCTATCTAGATTACCGCCTATTCGAGAAATTGAGTTTCGAATTGAGTTAATCCCTGGAGCAACGCCGGTAGCCAAGTCTCCCCAAACGTATAGGCACCTTCTGGAGTTGGAGTAGTGTCGGACAACTAAAGGAACTCCAAGACAAAGGTTTCATTCGACCAAGTTTGTCGCCTTGGGGAGCGCTAGTATTGTTTGTTAAGAAAAATGATGGTTCTTTTAGGATGTACATTGATTATAGAGAATTGAACAAGTTGACTGTTAAGAATCATTATCCACTTCCTAGAATTGATGATCTAAATTTGAATCAACTGGCAAAGGGCTCATTTTTTTCTCGAAGATAGATCATAGGTCTGGATCACCGATCATCTAGAGTCATGAGGATTACATTCCAAAGACTACGAAATTAGCGTTAACACACGTTATAGACATTTCAAGTTCACTGTAATGCCCTTTGGCCTGACTAACGCACCAACGGTATTTATGGATTTGATGAATAGAGTTTGTAGGCCTTATCTTGATAAGTTTGTGATAGTGTTTATAGACGATATCTTAATCTACTCTAAGACTCGAGAGGAGCATGTAGAACATTTAAGGTTAGTCTTGACACTGCTCAAAAAAGAGAAACTATATGCTAAGTTTTCTAAGTATGAATTCTGGCTAAGAGAAGTGCAGTTTCTTGGGCATGTGATAAATGGTAATGAGATTCATGTAGACCCTAGTAAGATTGAATCTGTTAAGAATTGGAAATCCCCTAGAAATTTGACTGAGGTTCGTTCATTCTTAGGATTGGCTGGATATTACCGTAGGTTCATTGAGAACTTTTCTAAGATAGCTAAGTCTCTTACTATCTTGACTCAGAAGTGTAAGATTTTCGATTGGGGTGAGGAACAGGAATTGGCATTTCAAACATTGAAGGATAAGTTGTGTAATGCGCCTGTTCTAGCTCTCCCCGATAGACCAAAAGACTTTGTGGTATATTATGATGCATCCAGGATAGGACTAGGTTGTGTGTTAATGCAAAGAGGTAAAGTGATAGCCTATGCGTCTAGGCAGTTAAAAACACATGGGAAAAATTATACTACCCATGATTTAGAGTTGGGTGCGGTCATGTTTGCACTAAAGATCTGGAGACATTATCTGTATGGGACTAAGAGTTTCATCTATACGGATCATAAGAGTCTTCATCATATCTTTAGTAAAAAAGAGTTGAATATGCGACAGCGTCGCTAGATAGAGTTGTTTAGTGATTATGACTGTGAAATTTGCTACCATCCTGGTAAGGTGAATGTGGTGGCTGATGCCCTAAGTAGGAAAGAAAGAGTAAAGCCTAAGAGAGTTAGAGCTATGAATATGACCCTTCAGTCGAGCATTAAGGATAGGATATTGGCGGCTCAGAAGGAGGCTATAGATGAGTTTGCAGGATTGCAAAAAGGTTTGGATGAGATGATAAAACAGAGAAGTGATGGAACCATTTACTACAATATGGGTACCTTTGAAGGGTGAGGTGAGAACCCTGATAATGGATGAAGCCTATAAGTCAAAGTACTCTGTACACCCAGGAGCTAATAAGATGTATTATGATTTGAGAGATAGGTATTGGTGGCCTAGAATGAAAAAGGATATAGCTGAGTATGTTAGTAAGTGTTTGACTTGTTTGAAGGTTAAGGCTGAGCACCAAAGGCCATCTAGCTTGCTCCAGTAACCTGAGATTCCCGTATAGAAATAGGAAGGGATACCTATGGATTTTGTGACTAAGTTGCCTAGGACAAGTAGTGGGCATGACACAATCTGGGTCATTGTAGACCGATTGACTAAGTCTGCTCATTTTCTACCTATGCGTGAGGATTATAAGATGGATAGGTTGGCTAGATTGTATTTGAATGAGATAGTTGCTAGACATGGTGTGTCGATTCTAATTATCTAGGATCGTGATAGTCGTTCACATCAAAGTTTAGCAGTCATGCAAGAGGCATTAGGGAACTCATTTAGACATGGAGTACTGTTAACACCTCAGACCGATGTCAGATGAGTGAGCGTAATATCAGACTTTGGAAGAATGCTTGAGATGTGCGTCCTGAAGACTTTGGAGGAAGTTGGGATGTTTATCTTTCGTTGGTTGAGTTTTCGTATAACAATAGTTATCATTCTAGTGTGAGATGTGCTCCGTTTGAGGCATTGTATGGTAGGAAGTGTCGTTCGCCAATTATATGGGCTGAGGTTGGAGAAGGTCAGTTGATAGGACCTGAGTTAGTGCAAGAGACTACTGAGAAGATCTCGCAGATTAAGGATAAACTTAAGGCTGTACGTGATCGTCAGAAAAGTTATGCTGATAAGAGGAGGAAGCCTCTAGAGTTTAGTGTAGGTGACTATGTCTTGCTCAAAGTATCGCCTTGGAAAGGTATGGTACGCTTTGAGAAGAAAGGGAAGTTAGCACCTAGATTTGTTAGACCTTTTGAGATTATAGAAAAGGTAGGCCCTGTGGCCTATCGGTTAGATTTGCCTGAGGAATTGAATGGTGTTCATGACACGTTCCACCGTCGAACCTTAAGAAGTGTTTGGCTGATCCTACACTGCAAGTGCCTTTGGATGAAGTTCGAGTTGATGCTAAGTTGAATTTTGTAGAAGAGCCTGTGGAAATTTTAGAAAGGGGGTTTAAGAAGTTAAAGCGTAGTAGGATTGCCATCGTCAAGGTTCGGTGAAATTCGAAGCGTGGCCCTGAATTCATATGGGAACGTGAAGATCAGATGAAATTGAAGTACCCGCATTTGTTTAGTGATGTTAATAGTTGAATTTCGGGGACAAAATTCTTTTAAGGGGGGTAAAATGTAACCCTTGCCCTTTTTGTGTTCTGAATATTTCATTTATAGTCCTTTGACTATTTGACTTTTATCAGTTTATCTATATTTTTGTACCGTGTTGACGGTGGTGATTTTATGAGTATTATGATTAATTGTGGTTTATTGTGATTAATAATCCCTTTTGGAAGGTATTATTGTGTTATTTGTATTCCGGGTGGTTTGACCCGTGAATTTTGAGAAATGCCGAAAAACGAGTCTGACATGTCCGTTAATGTCCAAATAAGTTTTGAAAGGGTTTAAAGTGAAAATATGTCATGTGAATACTCTGGGTTAATAGAAAAGTATTTTTTAAATGAATAAAAATGCTAATTAACTTTGGGGTAAATTTTACGGTTGAGTTTTATGAGTATTTAAGTGATCCCGATACAAAAAGAAAGACCTGAGACCCTTAGGATCCCATGGCCGGTCAAATGGTCAAGAGGGAACAAGAAGGCTAGTTTTTAGCAAGGTTGTCTAAAGTGTGTATCAATATATTCCTTCCACTAGTTCATTTTTATCCTTATCATTTTCAAAAAAAATAAAACACACACACTTTGGTGTGTGCTCTCTCCACGTTCGAACTCCACACACACACACACATAATATATATTTGAAATTTGATCAAGAAAACATGAAGATATAAATATTTGGGGTTGATTCTAGTATCCGGGTATTCATTTAAACAGCGTTTGGGTTGTCCGGTTCGTGTCGAAATCTACAAATTTGAAGATTTTCTTGTAAGTTTTCAAATTTAAATTCCGTTTGTCCTTTTGGGTTTATCTTGATGCATAGATGTTAGTTGTACAAGTTGATCGTCGTAAAAATTGATTTTTGGAAGCGAAATGAATAAAAAGAGGGTGTTTGGTTCGTTGGATTTAAAAAGGAAAAAGGGGTTTTTTTATAGTTTTGATGTTGTGGTCGTGATGGTTGAATAATATATGTTGCTAGATAGCTTAATTTTATAGTAGCTTGAATAGCTTATTCGGGCTTATTTTTAAGCTATTTCTTGGCTTATTGTGGGCTTATATGCCACGTTATTTTCCCAAAGTCACCAGGAAAGTGATTTTGATTATTTTTGTGTTATGGCGTATGTTGTGGACTATTTTTTAGGCTTATGGTAGTAACCAAAGGTGATACGTAGCTTGATAGCTTATGTTTAAGCTTAATATAAGTATTTTGGAGCATATGGGCTCACGGCCCAATAAGCGATATTTAGTCGTTATGAGAGTTTTGATGAACCTTTGAAAGTGAAAATGTGTTTACAAAGTGATATTGAACGATATTTTGGGAAAAAACGTTTAGTAAACGTTAAAGATTGAGATTTTTAGAATTTTGTCGAAAAGTGTCGAATTGGTGAAAAATGTTGAAAAATAAGGTTTGAAACCTTGGAAAATGTTGTATGAGTGTACGGGTCATGTCGAGATTTAGTAAAAAGTTTATACTTAGAAATTCTCCTAAAAACATGATTTTTTTTATTTTAAATAATAAAATTTTGTTTAATTATTAATTTATTTAATAAATTCATTAAAAGACGAAAAATATAATTTTTCTCAAAACTTCTCGGATATGTTTATTATGAGAAAACGTTTCATTTACAACCGTATTATGATTATTTTGGAGTGACTAAGGTTTCCGAATGGACTTGTCGAGATATATTTATAATTATTAAATATAAATATTTATTTATATTACTTATCTATTTTCCTTAAATAGTATAAGTATGTATTACCATGTAATGAGATTGATATGATTGTGGAGTTATGTCGTCAACCATCACACCACTAAATTGTTTTGGGTAATTGTACAACGCGTCTAAACTTTATGCATCAAACGTAAAGATTGTTTTGGAAATTGGCGATTAAATTGGGACATTAACTGGACTAGGTCGTGTGCGGGCGTCGTTGCATTTGTTTTGTGATTGAGATTTGGTTGCTAAAGACTTGCTTGAGGTGAGTTCTTGTAGCCCCACTTTTTACTGGTTTTTCTGTTGGGGGAAAATGATACTCAAATATGTTTTGAAATATTTTGAATTGATCTGTGCGAAATGTGGTTTTGTTTTTGGGACAAGTTACGTGCTTATGACTGCTATGTGAATATTATGTGTTGAATGATAGTTTGGATCAGAGGGGTACGCCTATCTCAGTATTTGCATGATTGTTTAGATCGGATGGGTACGCCTACCCAGTATTTGTGTGATTATGGGAGCGGATGGGTACGTCTACCCAGGTTTGTGTGTGGTCCTACCCTAATTTAGTGCTCTAGTTGGTAGGCCCTTTAGGTGCGTAAGTGACATATGGTTATTGATTAGCTGTGATGCTAAGGTCGTTTGCATATATTCACTGTCATATAGCACTATTGTCTACTGGTGAAATATTGGCAGAGCTTTTGGGTTTAAGGTCAAACCTACGAGCTCACCAACATTATTGTTGACGTTTTCGAGTATCATTTTCAGGTGAAGTGAAAGAAGAGTAGTTTGGTGATTGTTATAGGAGACTTAGAAGTATACCGAGTGGAATTTCGTTTGAAGTCTTGCTTGCTTGTTGTTTGGTTCTAGAAATTGGATGTTTCGGATTAAGTTTGGATTATGGACCCCTGTGAGGGCATTTAAATAATTATAAGAGATTGTGGATTTTAGTTGCGATTTGGGACATCACTCGAGGTTGTTCGAGGTTGATGGTCTTCATAGCACTTGAAGTTTATGCAATGTAGTTTTCTCTATTTTTTATCTTGTGTTATGATTGATCATTATGTTGCATTCCCGAGTTTTCGCCATTGTCGGGGTGTGACAGGATACATTTTCAAAACCTTTCTAAAGTCTACTTGAGGACAAGTAGGATTCAAGTGGGGGGATATATAATATCATCAAATAACGTCGCATTTTACCATCATTTATCCCATACATTTTACCTACTTTTTTTTAATTATTGCAAGATATTGGTACTTAATTGCTTAAAGTGTATGATTGCAGTAATTATGGAGTAATTTGTGAAGATGAAGGTAAAAGGAGTAATTCTGGAGCTAAAATGAAGATATTTGAAAGAAAACTCATATCTGTTACCATACCTTGTATCTAGCAAAGAAGATACGGCGTATCAGCGCCAGCTCATCACAAGAATACGCATAAAGATCAATTCCCGATTTGGAGTATCACTGTTTACCTATACGCCGTATGCATCAGCTGGTCGTCAGTCAAAGATTTGTAGTTAATGTGATTGATGGCAATTAATCTTGATTGATTTGAACTTATCGCGAACTCCAAGGAAATTAACCCTATACGTCGTATTCACCTCTCTCCATACGCGTATCAAGGCATTTTTCAGACACTATAAATACGAGACTCAAAAACGAGTTTCAGTGTGCAAAAATTATATTCTTCATACCATACACTCTGAAGTCGAGTTTTCCAAGAGAAACGGAGTAGC
>BQNB010013559.1:13799-76899 GCA_026074375.1 Tanacetum coccineum
TGACATAGGTTTAACATAGGTTTAGATTAGAATAGAATTAACATAGATTAGATAACCAAGATATTAATTAAATTGATAGATCTAAGCTCGCTCTTAGTGATCCACACCCTACTTACCACGAAACTACTACCGATCGGGTACACTGCCCGTTAAAGTGTTATTTTTGGTTGAGTCAGCAAAATATAAATTTAAAACTTGAAACAATAAAATATACACCGCACAATGACACATCACATTTTTGGCGCCGCTGCCGGGGAGTGAAAATTAATCTTGATTTTTATTTTGATATTTTAGTTTTTAACATTAGATTAGATCTGACCCGTAGGATTAGTGTAATTTAGATTAGTGTATATTCTTGTATATTTGTATATTTGTTTGCTTGTATATATGTTTAATTGTTTACGTATTTAATTGTTTTTATTGAATACACTATTCTGGTCGACAATTGAATACGGCGTATCCACTGGATACGGCGTATCCAGTTCTCTGTCCAATATAGCGTATTCAATCCAGCTGATTAATACGGTGTATCCACTTCATTGGATACGGCGTATCGATTGTCTGGAACAGAAACTAAAATAATTGATTTTCGTGCAAAATTTTTTCTACCTTCCTCCGGAACAAATCCTACTAATTGTTTATCCCTTGTTTCAGGTAGTGCATGACAAGGAGTTCTACGAACGAACTATTTACACCTTACAAAAAACCTGAACGAGAGTTCTGATCATCAAGGAGATACTTACAAACTCTAAGTCTTGGCGAATTGAGATCTCCGGATTTCAATCTGCTTTTTGACAAAGAATACTCAGAGGAAGAAATGGCGGAAACAATGGACCAATACATGAGCAAAACCCGAACAGACTATGGATCAGGAGTTGCTAGTCCTAAAATTGATAACAAAGATCAATTTGAATTAAAAGGACAATTTCTTAAGGAGCTTCGAGAAAACACATTTAGCGGTTCGGATAATGAGGATGCTAATGAACACATTGAAAAAGTTCTCGAAATAGTTGACTTATTCCATGTTCCTAACATCACTGTGGATCAACTAATGCTCCGAGTCTTCTCTATATCTTTAACTGGAGCCGCAACTCGTTGGCTAAGAAACGAACCAACTGGTTCGATCAAAACTTGGGAAGATCTTAAAACTAAGTTTTTGAACAAATACTGCCCACCTGGTCGTAGGGATGGTAACGGGTGAGAAAAAACCCATAACTCATGGGTACCCGCACGTAAATGGGCGGGTAATCTCGTTATTTTTCACCCGCGGGTGGGTTGTGGGTGAGAATTTGTACCCATCAATAGGTGGCGGGTAATGCATACTCATTATGGGTGTACCCATTTAAAAAACCCACGAGTGTACCCGCCTAAATACCCACGGGTGTACCCCTAAACCATTTGTGTTAAAATAAAATTTATTATACTACTTAAATATTTATGAGGTTGTTGGTAAATATTTATAAACTACCAAGATCTCTAGACTCAAAGTTAAACAAATTCATAAAAAAGTCCCTAAGCCCTAACGGTGTTATCTCTTAACACTATAAGAGATAACACTCGTTATCCTTATAACTACACCAAACCTAAAGCCCAACACCTAAATACCCGGCCCAAAACCCTTTTATAAGTCCAAAGTCAAAGCCCTGGTCAAATAAACACAAAACGCACCATTATAGTAAAAGAATGAGCGGGAAAAACAGTTGTTACTGTTTATCTTCTTTTTCGACTTACCCACAACTCAAATCAAGGGGTAAAATTCAATTAATGACATGGCAAGACAATTCAAGTGTAGAGGTCCTACTTGGCAGAGAATTACATCACTAAGCACTCCTATTGGTTGATACTCACTTGATGTACACACGGGCAAAGTAAAGAAAGCACAAGAGGAAGGGATTGTTACACTCAGGCTACTCACTAAAGAAACACAAGGTGTCACAATCACGGATTGCCACACTGGCAATCTGTGTGAGCTTGAAATTGATCTAACGACCAAGAGTAGTTCTCTAATCATTGAAGGAATGTACGGACAAGATTGGAAGGAGCGTGCAGAGACCTAAAGACCTAGAAGGATCTACTTAGGGCTATAAATAGCCTCATTCCTCACACATATGAGATATCTTTTCCTGTATTCTTTTAGTTAAATTAGTTTACTTAGTTTTTAGTTAAAATGTAATTTTTCTTTTAAATCTCTTGTAATCTGTTTTTCTTAAGCATTGTAATCAATTTCAAGTATTAATAAAATCAAATTTAAGTTTACACAATCTGCTTTTACCTTAAAGCTTTCATAGAACTAAAATGTTGTTGCTACTGTTTGATAAGCTCTCAATAAGCTCTTACAAGTCTCTAAGCTTGTAATTGAGCTCAATTAGTCACTTAATCTACTAAAACTATAAAATCAGTTGTAATACCTTTGCTTATTGGATTTGGAGCTTTTGGATGATGAACTAGAAAAGGAAGAGTTCATTGGACTATACTGGCTTATTAACAATAAGCCAGAGCTTGTAGACATAAGCTCTTGCTGAGCTCTTACCTCTGTTTAGCTGAGGTTTCAGGTTTCATTCCCTTTTTCTTTTTCTATTCTCTTTAGTTATTAGCTTAATACTGTCCTTGCTTATTAATTGCTTAGTTTGCTTATTTAGTTGCTTATTAGCTGTTTTAATTAGTTTATAAATGCTTATTATAATAGATAATTGTTTCTCAAGCTTAGTCATTAGGTTAGTATTATAGTTTCATAATCTGTCTTAAAAACCACTAAAAACCAAAAATAGTAGTTTAGCTTAGAGCTTATTAAATTGGCTTATTTTCTGCTTAGGATTGCTCATTAGGTTGGTATTAAACTGTTCTATATCTGGTCTAAAAGTTGTCATCATTAGTTTGCAAATTCATAAGCTTAAATAGAATTTTCCATGTTTAAAGGAGTGTTTGGTTTAGTATAGTTTGACCTAAAAAAGTCAAAGTAATTTGGTGTTTATACTTTGGTCAGCTTGGATTTCATAATTAATGAAGTTTTGATAAGGTTTGTAGGTTTAGTTAGTTCTTATAATCATTTTGAGGTGCATAGTGTCTTATCCTGCACCAGGGGAGGTTATTTTCTTAAGATAGCTAGGCAGTTTCTGATCCAAGCTTCTCTAAGCTTGGATTTTGGTTGATAAGTGTTCATTCACACTAAGTGGGGGTGTCAAAAACAGGTTTGACCCTTAAGGTCACCTGCAAATTGGTTTTACCCATTTACCAAATGCATCAGATAAGGATTTACTGCAATTCCTTATTGCAGTCCCTTTAGATCACAATTTAAATAGCTTAAGTAGGATTTATAAGCTAAAAATTCAGTAGGATTGTAGCTTACATATTAGTCAAGATAGATTAAAGCTTGTTTTTCAAATTCTAGCTTATTCTCTAGGGTAAACTAGCTTTTCAACTTCATAAAAAATTTAAAAACCAAAAACAGTAGTAAGTAGTTCTTAGCTTCTAATTGTAAACTTTTAGCTTATAGTATCTGTTTTTATGATTTAAGTTCATAGCTTAGTAGTAGATTAATAAGTTTTCATAAGCCTAGCTTCTGAAGTAGCTTATTATGCAATTTAGCTTAATTAGATTTTGAGCTTTAAAAGTTATTTCCTGAGATTAGTATTTAGATCATTAGATTCAGTTAGCTTTTAGTATAATTAGGTTAATTAGCTTATTAGACTTAGTTTCTAGACATTATAAGCTTTCTAGAATAGCTTTGGGTTTTGAAATTAGAGCTTATTTGAGGGTTGTGTGCTTATTTTAGTAAAATTCAGTTTTTAAGCTTTCAAAAGCCTACTTTCTGAGGCAACCTACTTCACAAGCTCTTTTTAATAAGCTCTTGTTGCTTTAAGCTCTTTTGAAAAGCATTTTCTAGTAGAGTTTAAGCCAAGTTTTTAGGAAAACCAAGTTTCACTTCATAGGGTGCTTATTTGCTAGCTTATTTCTAAGCTCAAAATGCCTTAAGGACTGTTTGGTAATTGATTTTAAGACTAGTTTTTTTAGTTTTCTAGCTTATTACTTGCTTATTTTTAGTTCTATTTAGCTCATTAGCTTAGGTTTAGCTTATTATAGCTTATTTAGTCTTAATTTTAGCTTATTAAGGTTTTTAGCTTATTTAGTTTAAGAAAAAGCCAAAAAAGTTAGCTAAGTAGTTTCTGTCAAGTTGTCAGCTAATTTCTAGCTTATTTAGGGCTTTTCATAAAAAGTTGCTTTAATTAAAAATGCTTATTTTTAGGTGCTTAACAACTTTGCTTTTATAAGTTTTTTATAAAAAAAAGGGGAAAGTGGAAGTCGGGGGTGAGCAAGACTCGAACCCCCGACCTCAACACTCTCAACCCTTATAACACCACACACTACCACTGCGCCCTGGGGTCTTTTTCATTAGACTCTCACACCATTTATTCTTTATACTCATTTTAGCCTATAAGCTTAATAAGCTGTTTCAGCTTATTTCGTGGCTTATTTAATAAGCTGTGATCTCAAGTTTATTTTTCCTAGGTTTTAATTAGTATAAGCTATTTTCTGTAATTTTTCTAGAATTTTTATAGTTCGTTTAGTATTTTTAAACATTTATTTTCATTAAAAACTTTAAAAAACCATAAAAAATAGAAAAATAATCAAAAAAATATAAGTCTTTTTTAGAAAATTTTCTTTTTTCATAAAGTTCATAGGGAAATTAGTTTTGCTTTCATAGGGTCTAATTTGCAAAAAATCGATTTTTAAAGAACGTGATTTGTTCCCGTTTTCATTTTTCGTGTTTTAACGCTCATTTCAACTCCGTTTTTGTTCTAGTTTTCTTTAAACTTACTTTTTAGTCAAATAGAGTCCATTTAAAAAGAAAATTTTAAGTTAGGTTTATTTTTAAAAATTTAGGGTTTTTGACATCCGTTTAGGGGTCCCGTTTTGCGTTTTTAGCTAAAATTTAGTTTCCCGTTATTTATCCTCGTGCTTAATTGTTATAATTTGTTTATTTTAATTTTTAAAAGTAGATAATCAAACCAACTTTTGTTTCCAATTCAAATCATTGTCCGAACATCAAACGTGGTTTCAATTTCACAAATCGTTGGGGGATAACGACCCGGGAATCACACTTCCCGGTTAATATACGTATTATATTATATATATTTGCGAAGATTTTCCTTTTTACCTTTGTCCTTAAGGGTAGTTTGTTAATTTTCCATCATATATTATGTTAGGAATAAATCTTCATATGACTTAATACTGCCAACAGTACTAAAGGAGTTAGTACTGCCAGTACAAAGTTAGTAACGCTTTTAAGAAAATCAAAAATATAAAAAAAAATAAAAAAAATAAAAAGTAAAAAATATTTTTCTTTTCTTTTTAGTATAAATAGAAGATTAAAAACAAAAAAATACAAAAATATTTGCTCTTTCAATTTTAAAAAATAAACAAAGTTGGTAAAAGAACACCAACAAATAATACCTTCAATTGAGGTATTATCCATAATAAGTTCCCAACTCGAATCAAAAGATTTAAAAACTTGCCATTTGTGTCATTTACGAAATACGGCTCACCTTAAAAAGTAAAATTTTTAAGAGCTACCGTGAAGTAAATTTGATTATTTGGTTTAAGTTGTCTATCTCGTTATCCGTTAATTTAGTTTGTTTAAATAAAAATAAAAAAAATTTTGAAAAATATAAAAAAATATAAAAAAAATTAGTTTAAATTTTCTTTTTCTACTTTGTGCATGCCCACTCGTTCTCAAAACCCGCAACCGTAACCGTCAACAACAAGCCCAAAAACCGGCTGTTGCTTCTAACCATTTCATTTTAGAAGAACCTTTTGGTTAATCTCCCATAGTTTCCGATGCTATAACCGACTATGGCAACATCTATTGCTCCAAGCACCCAACCGAGGGGTACTAGGAGCAATTGTAACTCCCGAAATCAATGCAACTTTTGAGTTAAAGCATGGTTTGATCAATCTTATTCAAAACAAACAGTTTTTCGGACATGATAAAGAGGATCCACATGCTCACATCCGTTATTTTAATAAAAATCACTTCAACAATGAGATTCCCGGATATCCCGAGCACGTCAATTAAGCTTATGCTTTTTCCGTTTTCTCTTGAAGGTTCATCCCCGGAGTTTGGGCTGGAAAAAAGAAACCTCCTCGATCAATGTGACATGGGATGAACTGTTATTCAAATTCATTAATCAATTCTTTCCTCCTTCAAAAACGACAAATCTTCGTAACGAAATCACGAGATTTCAACAAAGATTTGACGAATCGTTTTATGAGGCTTGGGATCGATTTAATGACCTTCTTCGAGCATGCCCACCATCCAGCGGATTTTCAAAATTACATTATCAATTAGATATCATTTTACAATCTTTAAATGCTAATAGATCAAGATTCGTTGAATTCAGCTGCGGTGGAAAACTTTTTAGGTATAAGATGCTCGTGAATGCTTGAGAATTATCGAGAGTAAATCCAAGGTTCGTAATTCACAAAACAGTGCATCGTTTGCTAAAGGAGTTCGAATTCACTACCTGAATTTTACCAGATGTTGCTGCTCTTACCATCGAAGTTCTGAATTAAGATATGAAAGAAGACCTATGCCTTATCGACAAAACAAAAAGCCCCAGCTTCACCGCAACCGTAAAAGCGGTCGGCAGTAGTTTGTGTAACTTGTGGAGGGTGAAAAGTGCATAATTACAACATATCTTTTACCGTTCTAAAAACGAGCGTAAATGACCAAAAACAGACAAAAACTGCCAAATAAACGTTTTTTTATGCATTTTATTGAGGCAGAAGTGGATATCAACAAAAAGACAAAAACCAAGCCAAACTGACAAAACTAGCATGGGAATTTAAAAGACTGTGCAAAATCAAGGCCAAAGTCCAAAAATGACAAGTCAGAGTCAATACTGAAGAATCATCAGTCAACCGGAGCATGAACTGAAGAATACTAATTGAAATGCAATCTTTACCCATCTGATGGGCCGGGAAAGCCCAAAGTATATACATGTAAGACTGTGTGACCAAATGGGATGGGCCCTCCATCAATTACAACAGCCCTATTTGTGTGCAATTGACAAAGAGACTGTGAAGACTTTGAAGCCCAATCCTAGCCCAGTTACAGCAATCTCATCCATTGTACACGACCAAACTCACTCCATAAAACCTATAGGCGTGAAAAAGCCCAATAACCAAACCTGTACCTTATTGGGCCCAGACACACTCAATTGGGCCCAATACAAGCCCAATAACCTTTTTTATAAAACACAAGGACCAAAAATGTAAATTTTAAAACTTTAGTGTTAATAGAAAAATGGTAAAATAAAACAAAAGGGCAAAAAATGCCAAGTTTGAAACTTGTTTTATAAAAGAAAAATGTTTTAAACTAAAAGAGGGACTGAAATTGCAATTACCCTAACCTTTTTATTCTTTTAAAGTTATAAAACCACAAGGGCTGAAATTGCAATTTACCCTAACTCTTTGTTTCCTTTTAGTTATATAACACAAGGCCATTGTGGTACAACTCCAAACCTTCTTTTATAACTAAAACCCCTGTCCAAATAGAAATAGAAAGAAGAAAGATTGAGGGACTTAACTTCCTCTTCTCCAAACCTTCTTTTAAAACCTGCAACCATACAAAACCGTACCCCAAAACCATACCACCCATTTCCCACCGTTTTCAAGCCCAAACCACCTCCCTAAGTACACTCACAGCTCACTCTCACCTTTCCCCACAACCTAGTGCCCCTATAACCCTTTCTCAGCCAAAATCACTCAACCCGAAGTTACCCCATCAATGGCTAAGATGAAAAGAAGCATATGGAAGGCTAGGATTGAGTAAGCAGCTTTGTGTGCTCACAACAAGCTCATCCCAACACAAAGAGAAGTCTTTGGACTGCTATAAAAGAAGAGAGAGCAAGCCGAACCAACACACACTTTTTTTTATGTTTTAGTTTAATTTTAATTTTCAGTATTTCCTTTTGCATTATTATACTCAGTTATCATATTTTAATAGTTTATGTTTAAGTCTCTTGTTTTCAATAAAAAGATAAGAATTTTTTGTGATATTTGCATGAGCTGGTGTGAAAATGATCAAACTATAATTAAGCAGTTTTCATTCTTCTGTTTAAATTGTATAAACATGGGTAAAAGACATTTAAATTCATTTGTGATCACTTTTCAGCCCCTTTGACAAAAATTCAGCCAAAACATTCCATTTTTTATAAAATTAAGAGGGTGTTTGGTTTAGACCTTAAAATGGGTCAAATTGGGTTTTCCATGGGTGAACACCACTCAGCCAACTTTGGCTGAGTGTGTGAGGTTTATTGGGTCACTTTAAACACAATTTTTAGTGTAAAAATAATTTTTTATGCATCCTTTGGTTTCTGTCAAAATTTCCATCAGCCCAAAAGAGCTTAGAGAGCTCCAGCTGGTTAACAGCTAAGCACACCCTTGGTGTGCTTATTTGAGTGTTACTAGCCCAAATAAACCACCCCTTGTTCTGTCTTTAAACTTGACCAAGTTTAAGTCAAAGTTGGCTTTGCAAAATTTTTAGAACCGCCAATTTTGAGACCAATTATCAGCAGGTTTTTGCTCTTATTTTAAGCCCTCAAATCCTGAGAAAGTAAGCTTATGTCCATCATTGTGAATCTGTCTTGGGTTGGTCTTGGCTAATAAGCTCTTTAGAGCTTATTGCATAAGCTCAAAAGAGACCCCTTGTTCACTGCCATGTTCCCCTGGTGCTGAGCACCATTTTAAGCCCATCTTTTCTAGCTTATTTTATATTAGGCCTCATGTTTCTATTGCTTATTTACATAGCTTATAGGTAGGCTTATTAGGTTTAGCAGCTTATTTCCATTAGTTAGCTTATTTAGTCAGCTTAATATAAGCTCAAAAGTCACCTTTTTCTGTTTTCTTATTAAAACTGTCTCATAAGCTTATTTCATTTCTAGCTTATTTAGGGCTTAATTTAGGTAGCTTTAGCTTATTTAAGAATTCCCTAGCCTATTTATCTGTCCCCTTTTAATTTTAGCTTATTTAGGAGCCTTAATCCCCAATAAGGAAAGCAAAATAAGCCATAAGCTTAATAAGTTTCTGTCAGCCCCATAAGCTCACATTTCTAGCTTATTTAGTTAACTTCAAGCTTATACTCCTTTTATGAAAAATGCTCCCCATAAGCTGTTCTATAACTTTGCTTTTTTGAGTTTTGCCAATAAGCACTTTGACTTAGATTGCTAATTCGGGTTAAGGTTCAGGGACTAATGGTGTAAATTTGATATCTTTAGTTAACTCTTGTTAGCACTATGATTGTTCAACCACTTTACACTGGTTTAATGACGTTCCCTACCCATTACTCTGTTAGTCTCAGTTTAACAGCTGTTACCTACTTTAGGTTAATTATAAATAAATAAATTAAGGGTTTAATTTTAATTAGTATAATTACATTTAAATTAATTCAGTAACTTTTTGGGCAATTTTTATATTTTAAAGAATTGATTAACTTTTTCTTTATTTAATTTTATTTTTTCAGAATTTTTAATAACTTATATATTTTTGTCTTATTCTATTTTCTTAGTTTTTGAATTAGTTTTTTTAAATACTTTAAAAATTCATAAAAAAATTCCAAGAAATTAATAAAAAAATATATTTCTTTTTTATTACAAAAGTTTCTTTACGTCCATTTAGTGTCTAGGAAAAATATAAAATTTAGTGTAACTTAATTTTCTTAATTTCCAGTTTAAGGACACGCGTTTTTACCTGGAGCGTTTATAACCGTTACTCTTTTCGTTTAAGCATTCAAACGACCTCCGTTTTAGTTCCTAAGTTTTTCTTTTATTTTTCAAGTTAAGTTAATTAAATTTTAATTTTGAATTTAATTAATTTAGCCTTTTAGTTTTCTTAATTTTTTAATATTTAGGTTTCCCCAGACCGTTATTCTGTTCCCCGTATTAATTTTAGATTTAATTTTAGGATTTCCTTCTAACAACTTTTGTTTCCCGTAGTTTTTAAGATTCTCTCCATTTTCCTATAATTTTTCCCGTAGATCAAATTAAGATTTTATTTAATTAATTTTAGTTTTATTATATCAGTGTTCATATCATATATTCTCCATCATCAATTTCTCTTCAAACCAGGGATAATATTCATTGCAAAAGCTCGTTGGGAACATACACACGGAATATCTCTTCCGGGAATCATTTTATCATTGAATTCTTACTTGTGTATCTTCCTCCTTTTGATGAATTGCCCTTTTGCCTTGTCAAGGGCATTCGGTACAGATCTGTATTAGGGTTGCTATAATAATGTGTACGAACTTGCGAATCCAATTTTTGGCGCCGCAGCTGGGGAGTCATTTGCTACGATTTTTATCCCGACTTTGATCTTGAACTTGTCTTATTATTAATAAATCATATTAAAAAAAAAAAAAAAATAAAAACAAAAAAATATTTTTCTGTTCTATTTATTAATCATATCAAATAAAAATTAAAAAACCAAAAAAAAACCAATAAATATAAAAAAAAAAATTGTCCAAAAAAATTAAAATTCACTAATTGGTAAAATACCAAAATATAATATTCTCAACTGAGGTATTATCAAAATAAGTTCCGGTGAATCTACAGATTCCCAATCGAACTAAAGATTTAAAACTTGCCATCTGACACTTACGATATAACGGCTCCCCTCATTCTGATTAACAAACTATAAAGTGTTTAAGGTGGTTGTTCTAAGAACTACGCCCAAAAGAGAAAATAACTTCGCTCTATTCCTACGAACTCCTAACCGCACTACTCTGTGGCATTTGTCATTGTGAGAGCTAACCGTGAACTATGATCGATTATTGGGTTAAGTTGTCTATCTCTTTGTCCGTTTAAAATAGACTGTGAATATATATTAAATCCAAAAATCCAAAACATTAGTGTAAATTTATCTTTTTAAATTTCTATTCTGCTGCATGCGCACATCATTCCGATCTCATCCCGTGAAGCAGCGTCCTCCACCAGAAGAAACCAGCCATTCAATTATCGATCACTCTTCGTATTGAATACCCATCAGGAAGATCCTTCACCGTAGACCAATGCAGACACTCGAACTATGGCTCAATTGCTCCAAGCAACCACCGAGGGCTACAGGACTCAATTCTTATTCCTGAAATTGTGGCAAACATATTTTCGAACTGAGCATGGGTAATCAACTCTTGTCCAGACCAAACAGTATTCTTCGGTCATGATAAAGAAGACCCACAAGCTCATACATCCCCCGTTTAAACTTTTTTGTCTACCAGACTGAAAAAAAAAAATATTCCCCCCCCAAAAACCCCCCCCTACACCCCCCGCCACAAATGAGGGTTCCCCACCCCCCCACCCCCCAACAAAAATGGTTCCAATACTACGATTAAGCCTTATGCATTTTCCCACTTCTCTAATCGAGGAGCAAGCCCGAATATGGCTATAAACAGAACCCCCACTCGATCCTATTCAAACTCGGGAGCGATCCTTGTATCCATATTCATCAATCAGTTTTTCCCACCTTCTAAGAACGACGAATCCTTATCGCAATGAGATCAACCAATTTCAGCAAAGGGTTCGATGAATCGTTTTATGAGGCTTGGGAACGTTTCAATGATCTACTTTAGGCATTGTCCACGACCATGGATACTCAGAATTGCATCAAACATATACATTTCTATAATGCCTTGAACATTAATGATCAGGGATTCATTGAACTCCCGCGCAGGTGGAAAATTTTTGGACAAAAATGCCTCGCGAATGTTTAAAAATCATCGAGTGCAAGTCCAAGGTTCGTCAACACGAGCTAAGGCAGTTGTTGCCAAGGTAAGATATGCGAATCTATTCTTCCACCCAAACTGTTTCATTCACCTGTTGTTGCTGAAATTAAGATATTTGTCCGAGCATTGCTCTTAAGACAAGAAGAAAACCCAAGCTTCTGCTTCTGCTCCAGCTCTGCAACCTGTCCAAAGCAGTTGAGCTAATGGTGTTACTTTGCGGTGGTGCCCATTCTCACCAAACTGTCCAGCCGACCAAGTCGACGTTTAATACGGGACCAACATACTGAGTATTGTCACAAGCGCGGCAGCTAATTACTAACCAAGTAAAGCTCCAATTTTCGACCTCAAATGGTTGCAAAATCATATTGAGACCTCCAGGTTTTCCACCCGTTCAGAACTCTCAGAGCTAATAGATGCTAACAATTTCAAAACCGAGGTGAATAACTTCAACCAAAACCGGGAGAGCTATTGCAACCAAAACAGAGGTGGAAATTTCAACCAGTCCAATTTCACTCAGAATCAACAACTTCATTAGAACCCCCGGTTAATCAACGCCAGCATATCAAGCCCCCCCCCGTTCCCGCAGTCACACCACTGTGTCACAAAGAACGATTTTGACAACTACGTCAAGGCTAATGATGCTATCATGAGAAACATGCAAAATAACCTCCAAAACCAGGGTCAGAGCGCGCAAATCGAAACAGCCAAATTGAACAATCAAATGGCAAATCTGACTGATATGTTGGCTAAGTTTGTAACTGCCAATACCGCTTCTACTTCAGGGTCAGGGACCCACCTGGTAAACAACAATTACTAACCCTAAGAAGACTTAAAGGGTAATCACTACCCGAAGCGGTGTTGCATATCGAGGACCTCCAATCCTACTTCTTCATATGAAGCCAATACCCGAGGTACAAAGGACCAAGTTGCACCCTTCTGTTCACAAAGTACCTGCACACCGTCCAACCTCCGGTAGTCCGAACCAATCACAACTCCATTTTTTGAGCCCATGATTGCTCCTGTTGTTGCTTCCCGAGCCAAACACTAAAAAACTTCAGTTTCTCTTCCATATCCTTCGAGGCGTGATAATGAAAAGACCGTAATCAAGCTAATGAAACAAAAATTTCTTCGTAGGGTTATTTTTAAAGATTTTAGGTTTTTCCCCCTTTGTTCGGGATTCGTGCTTCCGTTTTTCAGCTTAATTTCGTAATTTTTAGGTTTTTCTTAAACGTTTTTGTTTGTTATTGTTTAATTTGACTTTTCCACTCTTTCAATTCAATTCTCTCCTTCAAACTCAAATCTTCGACTGTATCGATTCTCCAGTACAGCCTCGTTAGGGATAAACGACCCGGGAACACTCTATACTACTTCTCGGTTTTATTGACCTTGTTGATTTTTAGACTTATATATATTTTATATTTTATAATATATTATATATATGGTGTAAAAATCTTCAATCAAAAAGCCCGATGATGATTTCTGGAGGGGACATTCCTCACTTGGATGTCCCATTTCTCCATTTCTATCCTCCTTGACCAAGCTCAAGTACGGGGGATCGAGTCAGGCTCAAGACTCGGTGAACAAAAATAAACGCTTCTCAGGAGGCAACCCGTGTCTTTTCTTCTTTCTATTTTTTTAAATAAGTGAGTGTGTTATTTTATAGCCCAAGTGTGGGGGTGTGCTTCTTTCTATGGTATGTGGTTTTGTTTTTACAGGATTCCTTAAGATCATGAAGACCCGTGCTTGTTTTCAATCCTCCAATCATCCGGTTTTCGATCTTTTGCTTATTATGGAATCCTCAATCCTGATCATGTATATATATATAAAAAAATTTTTGTAGAAAAATGTTGAAAAATATAAATAGTTAGTTGAATAAAAAAAAAGTTTTGACACGAATGTAGGCGGTGAGAACGAAAAGTAAATTTTGACCCGACCGGTTTTATATCTTAGCTTTTCTCCTTAACTATAAATAGATTGATTTTTGCCTTGCTGTGTCACTCGCAACCCCGTTTTGACCAAAATTTTAAATTTTTAAGTCTTAATATCTAGTTTATTGTTCATATTAAAAAATATATATATATATATAAAATTTGTGTGTAGAAAAATGTTGAAAAAAATAAATAGTTATAGAAAAATAGTTGACACGAATGTAGGTTTTCCGTTGGTGAGAACAAAAAGTAAATTTTGACCTGACCGGTTTTATATCTTAGCTTTCTCCTTAACTTTAAATAGATTGATTTTGCTAATCTTTTATACAAGGAGCTATAAAACGCAAGTCTAGCTTGAAAAAGTCAAGACTTTGCAAGTTCCCATAATTGATTTTAAATATGCAAAGTTCGATTTATTAGAGTTGAGATTGTTTCCAGTCTATGTGACTTATTAAAGTACCGATCTTAATTTGTTATGCTAAGTATTCACGAGTTCCTTTATTAGAAATTTTAAATTGAAGAACAAGAGATGATAGAGTAGAGTATAAGTTTTTGATGCTAAACATAGAATAGTTGGATTTCTTTAAGGCCCATGAGTGTTAATTATGGCTTTTTCTCCTATTAGCTTGTTTCACCGTTATATAATTGTTGAATAAATAAAGTTGCTTTAGGTTTTTGCGATTCTTAGTTTAGATCCTTCCGTAGAGATACCCTCTGGTGAAAGAAAGGTACACATCGAGGGTTTGTCAGTGTTGTTGAGAAATAAACTCCTGGACCATGGTCGGCTGGCATACCGATGTGGCAGTTGTTAAAAGACCACAGGACTTGAAATTTGGCTAATAATAATAGTAAATAGTAATAAAACCGATCAAAAATAAGACTTCCTAGATCATAGGTCGGCTGCGCCATATCCGATTGACAGTCCTTTAAAAGGTGGAGGTATATAATAAAAATAAAACTGAGGGCTGATAAAAGTTTGTTGGAATCTTGTCTACTTGCCCGGCTCACAACCGATGTTGCAGCCTTCTAAAAGGTCGAGGAATTTACCGAGGTCAAAATTATGTTTGTTGCATCCTTCCAGCTCACAAACCGATGTTACAATACATGCCTTCTAAAGGACCTAGAGGTTTAATAATTTTGAAATAATAATAAGATAAAACCAAATTTCGACTCCGGGGGTTTATCTAAATAAAGCCTACCCGTCTCTAGACTCGTATTGAGTTTGTTTCAGATGAAATAAAAAAAGGATAACCCGCCTAAATCATCAAAATGTAAAGAAGCCTATGACAGGATGGAACCTTATATCTAGGGGGGGGGGGGGGGGGGGGGGGGGGGGGGGGGGGGGGGGCAGGGGGGGGGGGGGGGGGGGGGTGGGTTGTTTGGGTTGTTGGGGTGATTTTGGGTGGTGGTTGGGGGTGGGGTGGGGTTTTTGTTTGTTAAAGGTGGTTGATAGTTGTTTAAGGTCATCGTAACGGTCTCCACAATTAGTTTGTAAATCCTTTTCCAAAGAAGCATGATAATTCTCACCATATCGTCTCTTTAGGAAAGGATTTCAACTAATTGTGGTCTAAACCGGGTTTACTTTATATTAATAAGGGCATAATTTATTTGTCACCAATAATAATAATAATAAAATCTTGAGAATACAAAAATTAGAGTAAGGGAGGAAAAGTAATTACACAATTATCTTTTGATGTAAGCAAAGTATTAGCCTCCACACTGTATTTTACATTATCTTGTTTTAAGCTTGGCTTTGGAGAGGTGGAAAGGGTCGAGGACTCAGAATTATCCATTTGGAACACTTTTTTGTGCTTTTTGTTCTGTGATCCTAAAAGTTATCAATGAATAATGAAAGCAATACATTATGTCACACATGAATAAGTTGTAAGTTGGAAATTATGAAAAAAAAAATTAAATTTAAAAAAATGGGTAAAACGGGGGTGCTTGCGAAATTAAATGATTTTTGAACTTTTTAATTAGCCTTTTCTGTTCGTGTTTGATTGTGAGGGGTTATAAGTTAAAAAGGGGATAAAATTATTTATTTCCGGGTTTGTTTTATTTACATTGCGTGTAGAACCAGCAATGGCTTAGTATGGGAGAATTTGATATTTGCTAAAACACACATCATTTATACCCCGTAAAACACTATTAACTGGACTAAAAATGCTAAAATATGGATAATTATCTTGCAAATATGTTTGTTTGGTATTTTTATGTCTTGCAAGTAAAAACAATTGAAACCGGAGCAAAAACGGGTATTTACAGGTTCGTCGCGATCAAGAGTGCCTAATATTCAAAACTAAGACAAAGTCGTGAAAAGTTTCCGAGCATACCAGTGGAAAGAGCACGAGAAAACGAGTCCAATGGTGCCTTCCAGCCCAAGCTTGCAAAAGCCCAAAAGCCCAATGCTTCTTTGGCCCATTTTTATTTCCAAGTCCATCTCAAATTAATATTGTTTATTAGAGAACGTGTGGCACACTTCGAACAATTAATTCAAGATAGTCACATGAGCCTCCACTATGAGTTTTCTCTTCTAATATACAACCGACACGTGGCGATGACACATTGGAGGATCGGGCCTGGCATGTACTAAATCAGTCAATCATTGGCAATCAATGACGCATCAGTGGTAAAAAGACTATCATACCCTCCGATATTGGTCTCTAATTGGTTCTATGCCTGAATGAACGAGAATACCCTCACATAATTTTTACTATTTAATGGAAGATAGTTCAGTAGGTTGGGGATATCATCTGTTTTTTTTCTCAAATTTTCTTTTCGTTGTTTTTTTTTCTTTTTACGTTTTCATTAAAAAGCTTTATGATAGTTAGCTTATTTTATATTTTAGCAGATTATTGTATCGAGCTTAATATTTCAGTTTATTACGTTTTGTACTTGAAGCTTATTTTTGAAACAAAGATGATGTTTGTTTGCTAATTGGTTCGACTTACTACTTGTTCTTTTTTTTATGCGGCTTATTCTTCTAGATAAGCTTCTCTTGTAAGCATTATTTCTGTAGCTTATTTTCAGTTTCGTGTAAGCTTTTTCAATAGCTTATTCATTTTGGCGTGAGCTTATATGTTTTGCAAAAGAGGTTATCGGTTTAGTTTATTGCTTGTTAAGATTGCGATCTAGTTTTTGAGCTTATTTCAGTTTCGTTTTGGCTTATTGTTGATGGATTAGTTTAGCTTATTTGTTTCGCGGTGAATTTAATAGTGTAGATCTTAATTGGTTAGTGATATGTGTGAAAACACATATCCGTTTTATATCAAAATAAACCCTAAAAAGACCAAAACTGTGCATAAAAGGCTTGTATATTGCTTGTTTTGTCTTTCTTATTGTGTAGGTACGGATAAAGCAAAAATCACAAGAAAACGGTTAAAACCGGGCAAACACGAACACGGGAATGGAAGAGCACGCAAAAAGCCGGGAGGAAGCTATCAAAGTCAAACCCTAGTCAAACTTCAGTCAACCAAAGTCAAGGTCACAAAAAGACAAAAATCTCAAAATTATCAAATCAGTCCCTGAAAAATCCAAAGTTACAAGAATGGTCCTTAAAAGTTAAAACCATATTCGGTTTATAAAAGCCCGAGCCCATCTCTTATAACCCACAATACCTGGCCCATCCCTTTTATAAAAAGCCTAAGTCAACCCCGGGTCAAAAATAATCAAACGCACCCTTATAGTAAAAAAGAAGCGGGAGAAACAGTTTATTACTATTCACCCGTCTCCTTTGTTTAACCACAGGGATAAAATCAAAGTGCAAATCTTAATTAAGGGCTAGATTGGGTAATTCAAGTGGTATGGTACACGTTGGCAGAGTTATTACATCATTATGCTTTCTAATTGGTCAATCCCAAGCAAGCAAGGATCGTGAGAAATAAAAGAAACACAAGGGAATGAAGTTTTTACAAATCATCTACTCTCAAAAGAAGCACAACATGTCACAATCACGGATTGCCACGCTGGCAATCTGTGTGAGCTAAGATATGATCTAACGACCTAGATTAATCATCCAATGATTGAAGGAATGTACGCACAAGATTGAGAGGAGGTGTAACTGAATTTAGACCTAGAAGCTTCCCTGGTGGCTATAAATTCGAGCTCCTCACTTACTCAGAGATATCTTCTTTTTCTGCAACTTTTAGTTAAAAAGCTCTTTTGTATTTTTAGTTTAAATGTAACGTTTTATTTTCAAAATCTCTTGTAATTTCCTTTTATCTAGTATTGTAATCTGTTTTTAAGTATTAATAAAATCCTCAGGATAGTTTTCATAAATTGTTTTCACTTATAGTTTTTTTTAAATATCTCAAATGCTTTTGGTATTGTTTCATAAGCTTGACATAAGCTCATCTTAAGCTCTCACAAGTCTCTAAGCTTGCGATTGAGCTAAATTGTTCATTTAATCTATTCAAATTAGTAAAGTAAGATAAGTACCTTTGCTTATTGAATTTTGAGCTTATGGAAGGGAAGCTAGCAAAGGATGAGCTTCCATGGATTTTTACTGGCTTATTTTAAATAAGCCAGAGCTAGTAGACAAGCTTTTTGAGCCTTTTAAGCTTTTGTTTAGCCAAAGGTTATTGTAAGTCTTCATTTCAATTTATGTTCTTAAATACTTAGTGTATTTTTGCTTATTTGCTTATCAATTGCTTAATCTGCTTTCTAGTTGCTTATTTGTGCTTTATATTGTCTTATTGTGCTCATTAGTTATGTCTTTTAATCTGTTTTTAGCTATAAAATTATAGATCTTAGTGTTTCATAATCTGTTATAAAATCAACTAAAAAACCAAAAATAATTAGCTTAGCTTGTAGATCTTTGATTCTAGCTTAATTGATCTTTGATTTATGTTTATCAAACTTGTTATAAGCTATTTGATATCTGGTACTTAGGTTTTGCTAGCTAGATTTTAAAATCTAAAGTTTAAATGGATTATGCATTAGTTAAAGGGGTGTTTGGATTAATGCAATTTGACCTCAAAAAGTCAAATTGAGCTAAGTTCATTGCTTGAACCAGTTTTTAATTCATTTAAAATCAGTAGTAAAAGAGTTTTCAGAAGTTAGATTTCAAAAATTCAAGTAGTTAAGGCTTATGTTGTTGTCCCTGCACCAGGGGAGGTATTTGACTTAAGCTAGCTAGTGATTTTTGAACCAAGCTCTCTTGAGTTTGGTTTTTGCCTGTTAAGTGTTCATACACACTCAATTAGAGTGTGTATTGCAGGTTTGACCACTTGATCACCTGCAAATTGGTTTTACCAATTTTACTTATTGCATCAGATAAGGGCTAATTGCAGTTCCTACTGCATTTTCTTTTTGATCAAAATTTAGTTAGCTTAAGTAGGATTTAATGGTTAAAATTAAGTAGGATTTTAGTTTACACATTAGTAATCTAGGATTAAAGCTTATTTTAAAATTTGTAGCTTATTTGATAGGGTATATTAGTTTTTAAATTTCTCTAAAATTCCTAAAAAGCCAAAAACAGTAGTAACTAGTAATTAGCTTCTAAATTTAGAATTCTAGATTATAGGATTAGATTTTATGGATTAGAATTATAGCTTATAAGTTGTTTATCTAGTTTTCAAAAGCTCAGCTTCTGTCTTAGCTTATTATAGATTTTAGCTTAATTGGTTTTTGATTTTTAAGTGCTTTTTCCTGAGTTTACTGATTTAATCAATAGCTTTAGAGGTTTTTAAGTGTTTTTCAGATAAGGTAGCTTATTAAAAATAGCTTCTTTATATCATAAGCTTTTCAAAACAGTTGGAATTAATGAAAATGGTCTTAAATTGAATTGTGTGCAAGCAAATTAGTGAAATTTAGCTTTTTAACTCTCAAAAGCTTTGTTTCTGTAAACAGCCTATTTCACAAGCTCCTTTTAATAAGCTCTTTTTGTTTTTAACTCTTTTAAAAAGCATTTTCTTATAGCATTTAAGCTATTCTTTTAGAAAAGTCAAGTTGCAGTTACTAAGGTGCTTATTTGCTAGCTTATTTTTAAGCTCAAAGTGTCCTTAAGGACTGTTTGGGAATTGATTTTAAGATTAGGCTTATTTAGTTTTCTAGCTTATTTAGTTGCTTATTTTTAGTTCTATTTAGCTCATTAGCTTAGGTTTAGCTTATTCTAGCTTATTTAGTCTTAAATTTTAGCTTATTAAGGTTTCTAGCTTATTTAGTTTAAGAAAAACCAAAAAAAAGTAGCTAAGTACTTTATGTCGTATTATAAGCTGTTTAACAGCTTATTTAGTGCTTTTCACAAAAAGTTTCTTTTATTAAAAATGCTTATTTTCAAGTGCTTAACAACTTTTGTTCTTTAAGTTTTTTAAATAAAAAAAAGGAAGTGGAAATCGGGGGTGAGCAAGGCTCGAACCCCCGACCTCAACACCTCAACCCTTTATAACACTACACACACCACACACTACCGCTGCGCCCTTGGGTCTTTTCCGTTATTACCTTGCTTTATTAAATCTTTATACACGTTTTGGCCCAATAAGCCTTATAAGCTGTTCCAGCTTATTTCGTGGCTTATTTAATAAGCTGTGATCTCGAGCTTATTTTTCCTAGGTTTTAAGTAGTGTAAGTTATTTTTTGAAATTTTTCTAGAATTTTAATAGTTCGTTTAGTATTTTTAAACATTTATTTTCATTAAAAACTTTAAAAATCATAAAAAATAAAAAAATAATCAAAAAAATATAAATAATTCTTTAGAAAATTTCTTTATCATAAAGTTCATAGGAAAATTAAGTTTTGCTTTCAATAGGGTCCTCATTTGCAAAAAATCGATTTTAATAGAACGTGATTTGTCCCCGTTTTCATTTTTCGTATTTTAACTCCGTTTTTGTTCTAGTTTTCTTTAAACTTACTTTTTAGTCAAATAGAGTCCATTTAAAAAGAAAATTTTAAGTTAGGTTTATTTTTGGAAATTTAGGGTTTTTGATCTCCGTTTAGGGGTCCCGTTTTGTGTTTTTAGTTGAAATTTGGTTTCCCGTTATTTGTCCTTGTGCTTAATTGTTAGAGTTTGTTAATTTTAATTTTTAAAAGTAGATAATCAATCCAACCCTTGTTTCCTATTCAAATCATTGTCCAAAATACAACTGTTTCAATTTCACATCGTTAGGGGATTCCCGGGGAATCATACTTCCCGGTTAATATACGTATTATATATTATATTATATATTTTGAAGAATTTCCTTTTTACCTTTGTCCTCAAGGGTAAATTGGTAATTTTTCATCGTATTATATATTTTATATTTTACGCGTATCAATTTTTGGCGCCGCTGCCGGGGATTTGTGATTAAGATTCTCTCGTTTGAAGTTTGTTGATCGTGATTTGAAGATCCTTTCATTGTTGAAAGTTTTGTTTTTATTAAAAAAAATAAAAAATAAAAAAATATATATAAAAAATAAAAAATATTTTTCTTTTCTTTTTAGTATAATTATCATATAAAAAAAATAAAAAAAATCAAAAATATAAAAAATTGTCCATAATAAAAAATAAAATAAACAAAGTTGGTAAAAGAACACCAACAAATAATACCTTCAATTGAGGTATTATCCATAATAAGTTCCCAACTCGAATAAAAATTTAAAACTTAGGAGGGGCCCCCATTTGGTGTCATTTACGAAATACGGCTCACCTTAAAAAGTAAAATTTTTAAGAGCTACCGTGAAGTAAATTTGATTATTTGGTTTAAGTTGTCTATCTCGTTATCCGTTTAAATAGATTGTAAAAAAATAAAAAATAAAAAAAATTAGTTTAAATTTTCTTTTTCTACTTTGTGCATGCGCACTCGTTCTCAAACCCGCAACCGTAACCGTCAACAACAAGCCCAACCGGCTGTTGTTCAACCATTTCATTTAGAAGAACCTTTTGTTAATCCTCCCCTAGTTCCGATGGCTGATAACCGGACTATGGCACAATTGCTCCAAGCACCCACCGAGGGGTACGAGGATGCAATTGTAATTCCTGAAATCAATGCTAACTTTGAGTTAAAGCATGGTTTGATCAATCTTGTTCAAAACAAATAGTTTTTCGGACATGATAAAGAGGATCCACATGCTCACATCCGTTATTTCAATAAGATTACTTCAACAATGAGATTCCCGGATATCCCGAGCACGTCAATTAAGCTTATGCTTTTTCCATTTTCTCTTGAAGGTTCAGCCCGGATTTGGCTAGAAAAAGAACCTCCTCGATCAATTTTGACATGGGATGATCTTGTTTCAAAATTCATTAATCAATTCTTTCCTCCTTCAAAAACGACAAATCTTCGTAACGAAATCACGAGATTTCAACAAAGATTTGACGAATCGTTTTATGAGGCTTGGGATCGATTTAATGACCTTCTTCGAGCATGCCCACATCACGGATTTTCTGAATTACATCAATTAGATACGTTTTACAATGCTTTGAATGCTAATGATCAAGATTCGTTGAATTCCGCTGCGGGTGGAAACTTTTTGGATAAGATGCCTCGTGAATGCTTGAAAATTATCGAGAGTAAATCCAAAGTTCGTAATTCACGAAACAAGGCAGTCGTTGCCAAAGTGAGTTCGAATTCATCTACCCCCGGAATTTCACCCGATGTTGCTGCTCTTACAACCGAAGTTTCTGAACTTAAGAATATGATGAAGACTATGCTTATCGACAAGCAAAAAGCCCAAGCTCCCGTGCCCGTAAAAGCGGTCGAGCAGAGTTGTGTAACTTGTGGAGGTGCTCATTCTTATAGAAATTGTCCAGCCACCGATGGCAATGTTTATCGAGACAACATTCAAGAGTACGTTTCACAAGCTGCTGCAGCTAATTTCAATCAAGGAAATACCAATTCTAGACCTCCGATGGTTGCAAACCAAATCCGACCTCCTGGTTTTCCTCCGATTCAAAACAATCAAAACCGTTTCAATCAGAATCAAGGAAATAATTTCAACCAAAATCGAGGAACCAATTTCAATCAAAACCGTGGAAATAACTTCTACCAAGGACAAGTTTATCAACCTCCGACTAGTCAACCACCGGTTTACCAAGCTCACCCTTATCAAGCTCCCGCTCCGCAAATGCAAGGTGTTTCAAAGACCGATTTTGAGAATTATGTCAAGGCTAATGATGCAATATTAAGGAATATGCAAAATCAAGGCCAAGGTTTACAAAACCAGATGACAAATTTAACGAAAATGCTTTCTAAGTTCGTAAATTCCAATACCGCTTCAACTTCAAGTTCAGGTTCTCTTCCAAGTAACACCGTTACTAACCCGAAGGAAGACTTGAAGGGTATTACTACCCGAAGCGGGGTTGTTTATCAAGGACCTACGATTCCTACTTCTTCTCCTAAAGTAGTGGAACGTAGAACCGAGGTGACAAAGGACACAATTTTTCCTACTAATAACGGAATTACCGAAGACGTCCAACCTCCGGTTGTCCCAATTGAAAATCCAGTTTCTGAGCCAGTTAATGCTCCCGTTAGTGCGCCGATGCCTAACCTAAAACTATCGATTCCTTATCCTTGAAGGCGAAATGACGAGAGGCACCGTGAAAATGCTAACGAACAAAAAGAGAAATTCTACAAAATCTTTAAAGATATGAGTTTCAAAATTAGCTTCATGGATGCTTTGAATCTAATGCCCAAATTTGCTTCAACTCTTAAAGCCTTAATCGGAAATAAAGAGAAGCTTAGTGAGATGGCTAGAACCCCTTTGAGCGAACATTGCTCGGCGGTCATACTTAACAAGTTACCCGAAAAACTTGGTGACCCCGGCAGATTCCTTATTCCATGTAAATTTCCCGGAATGGATGAGTGCTTATGTAAAACCTAAAAATCTCAACAAATGTGAAATTACCAAAATACCCCTAATGCAAGAAAAATTCATTAAAGCATGAATAAAATTCATTTAAATGTTAGAAATTATAAAAATATAATATTTAGCAATTATGAAAATAATTATGAAATTTTTGTAAGATGAAAATACTTTATGTTATACAAGAAAAATAATTAATAATTATTTATATATATTTAGCCGAAATTAATTAATATTTATGTAATTATATAATACAAATTAAGCTAAATAAAATAGGATAAATAAAAAAATAAATTATGCAATCTTAAAAATCTGATTTTAATCTATTTAGAAGCCCAAAAATTCGGCAAAATACCCTATTATATTTGTTATGCATTTTTATTTGATTTATCCTAAAAACAAGAAATACCAAAACCATAAATAAATTAAGTGGCGGCATAAAAGAATTCTCCAGGGCTTGCATGATTTTTCTAAGACTATTTGAAGGTTAAGGAGTGTGGGAATTTCTGTCATTGATTTTTCGAAAGATGAGCCATTTAGTGGGCAGTACCACTAATCATTTTCCAAGCCTCTATCCTAGTTTCATCTCCGGTGAAGACAGTGAAATTCTCGAGAGTTCGCCCGATGAACTCACTCTTCCTAAAAAAGTCATTCATGAAGAAAATTTTCAAGTTTATTCAAGCCCTCTTTTCGAATTTGATGATAACTTCACTCTCTAGACAACTGTAAATCCTCTATATCGAGATTTGTATGAAGATATCAAAACAAGAAACTCTAACTCTTTAGATTCGAGACCAGTTTTTACTTAACTCACCTTTGTCTGATAAGGTTGAGAGTTCCGATCCAGAAGATGATATTGATGAGATCGATGCTTTTCTAGCCATGAAAGTTTCCTTGAATTTTGAGGAAGGATATTTCGATTCAGAAGGAGACGTAATTTTTTTTAAGAATCTGCTTAGTGATGATACCACCTATAATCTCGCTCCCGAAGTGATTTCCGATCATGAACTAAATGAATCCATCCATAATACTTCGATTACTTTTTCTCCAAGGAGTGATCCTCTTCACCATGAGTTCGCCCGTGAACTTTTACAACTTCCTTCAAGAAAGATCGGGAATTTGAGAATATCTTAGTCGTAATGACTTGTGCTTTGTGAGATTCAACTTCTTCTCGGTCACAGAAAATGTTCATGCTAATCAAAGTTCAATTATCGGTACCCCCCCCCCCCTCTCTTCCCGTATCTCCTATCCTCATTGAGGATAGTGACCTCGTTCAAGAAGAGATCGATATTTTCCTAGTTTCAGATGATTTAATTCCACCAGGAGTTGAGAATGATGATTCTGAAGATGAAGATAATGAGTTACCTAACCTTGATCATCAAGACAACCCATCATCTCCTCGTCCTCCTCTGGAACCACCGGACGTTTGTTTAGATTTTAAGCCTAATACGGCCATGAAGAATGATGAAGATTTTAACCAAGGAGAAATTGTGTTATCCATAAATGTTGAAGATGTCAATTCCTTCACATTTGTCGATTTGGACTTTTCTTCCATTTTTCACCTACCCCGAGATTCTCTTGTATTCACCATCTCTCAAGAAATGATGACCTATTTTTGATCCTGGCATCTCTACTTTTCATTTTCTTTAGACATTCCCATTGCCCCTCCCTAAGGACGATGAATTCAGGATCGAGTCCAAGCTATGTGACTCGGTTACCAAAAACAAAGCGCTCCGTGGGAGGCATCCTCTGCTTATCCATTTTCTATTTTTAGTTTCTAATGTGTGTGAGGAGGCTTGTACTCTTTTGTTCTTTGTGTTTGTTGTTTGTGCTTGTGATTATTTGCAGGATAGACACAACTTTCCTGAAGAATCTCTGTGTTCGATTTTTGTCCCGTTCACTCGAAGCTTCCTAACCTTGTGTTTGCAATTGTTGGAGAAATCACTTATCCTTTTCATCTTATCGATTCACGTTTAATCTTTGCATAATTAATAAAACAAGGCGCGTTAGGATTTTGCGAAGAGACCCGCTTTAAACATTGAGGACAATGTTTTTTAGTTTTAGTGGGGAGGAATCTATCATTTGATTTTACCTACTTATTATTTTGGTCTCTACGTACCCCCGTATTTCCTCCCCCAAAAAATAAATTCAAAGATTTTTTAAATTTTAATGTAGAAAAATATAAAAAAATTAAAATAAGTATTTTTTGTCACAATTTTGGACTATCTTGCTGGGTAAGAAATAAGAGTAAATTTGACTGACCTCCTCTCGAGAGTGTTGAGCTCTAGCTTGTTCCTTAACTTTTAAGCTAAGCGTTTCCGCTAATTCGCTAGAGCGAAAAAATGATAGAGTTAAGTATGAGTAGGATGCTAAACAAGGATTATTTGGAAATCTTAAGAGCTCATGTATGTAACTTGTTGCTTTTTCTCCCATAAGCTCTTAACCGGATTAATATGCGTGCCGTTTTTGGAGATTAAACTTAAATCAACAATTTTTATGTAATATATAGCAAAAAATTTAGTCTTAGTTCAAATTTATACTTGAATTTTTCTAAAAGAAGTCATCTTTTAATACATAAATATTAAAAAAAAATGATAAAATGAAAAAAAAATAAAAAAATAATAAAAGCTGTGGGTTGATAAAAGTTTACTACCTCTTGCCGGCTCACAACCGATGTGGTAGTCTTCTAAAAAGAAGCTCATAGTAAGAATAAAAATCCGAGACTGAAATATGTTTGCTACATCTTGTCGGAGGCGTGGCCGATGTTATAGCCTTCTAAAAGGTCGAGGGTTACAATTGCATAAATATCTAGTTAATAAGTGTGAAATAATAATTGACTTCTTTTTGTTAAATTCAAATATGCTTTTGCACTTTGACTAATCTATTTTATAAGCTATGAATATTCGGGAAGCCTGAGAGTTTTTGAAACCTAAGGTCCCGTGATCCCGATACGAGACTCGTGGGTGTCAAAAGCTGTCACTTGCCGCAAGGTTGGGATGTCCGAGACAAAAGTCGTCTACATGTGGATTGAAGCTCCTAGCCTTTAAAATCACTAGTCTAAGGGTGAAAACGTAAAGCATCAGTATGTTTGCAAAAAATTGATTCCATGGTTTGAAATTCAAGATAGCAACACTCATTTAAGATATATAAAATTCGGGAGTAAAAAGTTCACAAGTTGTAAATATGAGTAGTGTTAGCATCCTTACTGATATTTAGCTGTGATTTTGTTTTAAGCTTGGTTTGTATAAGTGAAAAGTCGGGAACGATGAATTTATCCTATTTGGGGAATTCTCGGATTCGAAATGCATCTTGTTCTATGATCCCTAACAGTTATGAAAATAACGAAAGTCAAAATAAAATTAAAAAAAAAGTTTTAGAAAATAGGAAATAAGGATGTTTTATAACTTGTGATCTCTTAACTCTCTCCACAAAAATCTTTGCTACTTTTCAAAGATTTAGTTTGGGGAAGTTTCAAGGTATTTGGTTATAAGACATATAATATTGCGTGAGGACACGCAATCGCTTAGTTTGGAAAATTTTGATATGTGTGAAAATACATATCCATTTTATACCAAAATAAACCCTGAATTGATCAAAAATGTCCAAAATATGCTTGTATTTGTTGTTTGTGGATGTGTAGGTACGGATAAGCAAAAATCACAAGAAAACGTCCAAAACCGACAAACACGGAATACGGAACGGAAGACAAGCACTGCAAAGAGCCTAGAGAAAAACTATCAAAAGTCAAGAATGTGGTCCAACTCAAGTCAAGCAATGTCAACCTAAGTCAACTCCACATCAAGTCATAAATCGCAAAAACTCTTAATTACCTTGTTAAGGTTTGTTAAATAACAAGGACTTTCTTGTATAACCCACTACATAAATCCAGGGACCAATCTTGCCTAGTTTGAAAGTTATTATATACCTATACTTTCATTTCAAAGAAATATAAAAAGAGAGGGACTGAATTGGCCATTAACCCAAAGTTTCACCCCCTTTACCCCTCAGTTAAACCAAAGGAGGAAAACAGTTTAAAATACTGTTCACCGTATCTTCCTCCAAAGATACCCAAGGTCAAATCAAAGGGGTTTAGAAAATGGGAAGGTAAAGTAGATAACAATTCCATGGGTCTAAGAGCAAGATGGCAGGGAGAAAGTTGTCAAATCATGAGTCCTCATTGGTCAAGCTAAGCAAGAATGACATGTTGAATGAGTAGAAGCACAAGGAAATGTTTGGTTTTACTCTACTACCACTCACAAAACAAGCACAAACGTCTCAATCACAGATTGCCACGCTGGCAATCCGTGTGAGATAGTTCGAGGGACCAAGGGCCAATATCACACACCAATCATTGAGATATCGACTTAGTAATCAAAGGAGCGGTAGACAAGAAAGCTAGAGAGGTTCCAGCTGACATAGGATATAGCACACATCTACCAACACATATAAACATCTTCTTTCTGTTTTACCGTAGTTGTGGTTTTAGCCTTACTTTTGAGTTAATAAATTTTCCCAGCTTAAATCTCTTTGTAATCATGTAATCAAAGTCTTGTTTTAATGAAATTTAGTATTTGCTTTTAATTCGTCTTCATCTATTTTATCTTATTCATAAGTTCTAAATAAGCCAATCATTTTCAACTATTACACAATAAGCTCTTATAAGTTCATTATATCACTCACTATTCTACAACATCGATGATTGAGCTTGTTTAATAAAGGCCTTAAATCATACTTAAACTAGAAATCAGTTAAACCTAAAATACCTTTGCTTATTGATTTAAGACCTTATGGAAGGGGAGCTAGCCTTGGAAGAGCTCCCAAGGATTTCACTGGCTTATCTCTTATAAGCCAGAGCTGTTGATAAGCTCTATGAGCCTATAAGCTTCTGTTAAGCTGAAGCAATTTGTAAGTTCTCCTTTAAATTCCTTTGTCATTTAAATTTTAGCTTAATGTTAGCTTATTTGCTTATTAGTTTAATTTGTGTGCTTAACTTGCTTATTTGAGTCTTATATCATCTTTTTGTGCTTTAGTTTTATTAATTCTTAATCGTTGTTGCTAATAGTTTTATAGAATCATAAATTCAATGTTCTGTTCTTAAAAATCATAAAAACCAAAAAAATTTTAGTTAGCAATAGTTATAAATCTTTGATTCTAGCATATTTAGTTATTGATCCATGTTTCTTATAAGCGTGTTAATAAGCAATTGAAATTTTGGTAATAAGTAATTTTAAGGTGGATTTGCTAATCAAGCTGAAATTTTAATCTATCAAAAGCTTAAATGGTGTTTGGTTTAGAATGGTTTGACTTCAAATAGTCAAAGTGAGTTTTAAATTTTGCTTGAGTCAGTTTTCCATTCACTAATAATCAATAAAAAATAGAGATTTTAGAGATTAGATTACAAAATAACAATTAAGGCTTATTTAGACTGTGACCGCACCTAGGGACTTTTCCCCAACTTCTTTGCTTGTGAAAATTTGATCCAAGCCTTTCAAGGTTTGAATTTTGTTTGTTTTGTGTTTAAACACTCCTAGTGAGTGTGTCAAGTGCAGTAGAAACCACCAAGGTTGCCTGCATTTTTTTTTTTTGCACTCTTGTCAAGTGCAATCAGTAGCATTACATTTTAAACTACAAACTTCATTGCTCATTTTAAGCTAAAGTTTTCATAGAGCTCTAGGACTTAAATTCAAGTACTTATTAGATACGAGAGATGCTTTTTGATGATTATTTTAATTTACATTGGATGTTTTATAGTTGAGGATTGGTCGACATTTTTAATCGGTGTCTCTAACACAATTATTACTCTATATTACATTTCACAAATGTCTGACAACAGGTTTGACCTGCTACAGTGCAACCACAGTGGGCCAAAAAATTAGCCCACAATCTAGTCTAACTTCTGACCCAAACTAAAAAACAAAAAATTACAACATGCTACAGTACCAACCAAAGTGGGCCAAAAATTAGCCCACAATTTGACCCAACATCTGACCCAAAGTAAAAAAAAAATTAAACATAAGACCTAACACATAAGCTCATATAAAAAAACTATTAAACGTGAGAAAAAAAATAAGTTCGGAAAAAAAAAAGAAAAAAAAATAACAGCTAAAAAAAAATTAACGGCCCGAAACAACGCGCGGGGCATAAGCTCATATAAGGGAAAAACAAACTATTAAACATGATACCGAAAAAATAAACCCGCAACATAATTCCATAAAATTATACTAAAAAAACCCCTATAAAAAAAACCTTTAAACATGAGGCCGAACACATATGCCAATATAAGAAAAAAACAAACTATTAAACATGAGACCGAAAAAATAAACCCGCACAAAATTAAAAAAACAACTAATGGCCCGCAACAACGTGAAAAAAATAACACTCCGCATCAACGTGCGGTAATCCTGCTTGTTTAAAACAATGGTAAACACACTTAAGTTTTTATAACAATGTAACCACCTAAGGTGTTTTTTTTTTTTTGAACGCTGAAATTTATACTCCCTACGCTTTAATCCAGCTTGTTTTAAAAACAATGGTAAACAACACCTTTAAGTTTTTTAACAATGTAACCACTAAGGAGGTTTTTTTTTTTTGAACGCTGTAATTATAACTATTGTCCCCTCCGTCTCATTATTAATGTGCCATTTTGACTTTTTAAAGTCTTTTTTCTTCAACTTTGACCTTAATTATTTCTTCTTATGTTATATGATACTCAATGCAAAATATATGAATGGATAGAGTTTCGAATGTATTTTTCATTGGTATAATTTTCAGTAAGCAATTAAAATACATAAAGAAAAATATTTACGGTACAATGAGTTTATGAAAAAGAAAGAAATCCAAAAAGTCAAAAATGGACACTTAATATGGGACGGAGGGAGTAAAAAAACTAGCAAGGAGCTAGAACCAACAAAAAAAAGTTATATGTTTACAAGATAAGGTTTTTTTTAACCAATCTATCAAACTAAATTTGAATTTGCCCCTATGCTTACACCATTGGAAGGATCGAGCCACAATTGTCGTCGTAAAGAGAAGCTTTTTGAAGAGAGTAGAGCCAAACAATCACTTGATTTCCTGAAAATCCAAATAGACCACCAACCAATGTAAATAATACCTTCAAGAATCTGTTTACGCCTCGAAGAAAGAGTAAGACTGGAAGTCCACATCTCCCACTCCTCAAACGAAGAAACATGAGGAGACTTTACATCCCACCAAGAAGCTATATTGTGAAAGATGTCTCGCGCCATAGAACAAGCAAAAAAGAGATGAGAAGATGACTCGGCATGATTCTCACAGATAGGGCAAAAGATGAAATTAATATCCAGGCCTCTTTTAGAAAGGTTAAATAACGCTTACCTGAGACTATAATTACGAAAATGTAAGAGGTCTCAAGTTTAATTCGTATTATATGCAAACAACTTTGAAGTAGCCGTGTTAGCCTTCTGAACTTGAAAAACTTTACTTGATTCGAGTCTGTATGATGTTGGGCATAAACCCGTGATTTAATCAGCTTAAAGGCCGAAAACCTTAAAAAGGTTTTTAACAATGCATATTTTACCAATTTGGGTTCCACGATTTCTTTTATTTGTTTATTAATGCTACTTTAAGCTGTGTGTAATACGGACATCACAATATCGTATTAACCAACGTCATTTTAGTTTTCTCTCTACAACCAACTTCACCACAACTTAGTGTAATAAGACAACCAATTTCACCATCAAAATATATCTCATTTAAAAACATATATAGCCAAAAAAACACAAACACACACACAAAAAATACACACTCACAACTCGGTCTTGGCCGAGACCGAGTCTTTCTTTGACTTACTTAAAGACGCGTGCTCCATGTCTTCCGTAATAAAAAACACGCGTTCTATTTGCCTAGGTGGCACCTTAGACGCGTGTTCTTGCACACTATTACACATGGTCTTAGACAGTAGTTTCTATAACATAAAACATTTCTAGTGATTTGGTAACAAGTCAAAAAGCATATTTGTTAAACCGAAGTTAGTTAATTGAGGGTAGCTGGTTGTAATAGCACCAATTATTGGATGGTGCAAGTATATACCTGAATTTAACGGACTAAAGTGTGCAATAAATTGTGTTTAAGCATAGACCAATCACCCTTAAAATAAGTAAAGTATTACATTCATGTTATAAACTATCAGATGCGAGTATGTGATCATATATAAACCGAGTTTATTTGCCACGAATGTTCATAGAGATTTATCTGATTTGTTTGACATACATTTAAAATATAATATTGCATATAGATGTTACCTAATCTTTCATGATGACGATACTACTTATTTAATCATATTTATTGGATATAACTTATGCTTAAAGTTGCGCTTTATAAACTTTTAATAAATAAAAGTACTTGAAAGGTAGCTTAACTTCAAGTCAGTGACATTATGAAACTAATAATTTATTTACTACTTCCGTCTCAAAATAAATGTTTAATTTAACTTTTCAAAATTTTATTTTTTCAACTTTAACTTGAAATTTTTTTTGTTATATAATATTTGATACAATATACTGTATATGAATTGATTGAGTTTTAAATTATTTTTTATTGATATAACTTTAATCAAGTATTATATAAAAAAACATTTAAGGTTAAAATTGAAAAATAAATATTTTAAAAAGTCAACTGGACACTTATTTTATAACGAAAAGAGTAATAGAAAATCTTTTATCTATAAATAGTCATTTCAAGAAAACAGAAAATATGAATCATAGCCACATATCTAGGGAAAAAACAAATTGAACGGAATGAGTAATAGAAAATCTTTTATCTATAAATAGTCATTTCAAGAAAACAGAAAATATAAATCATAGCTCACATATATAGGGTTAAAACAAATTGAACGTTCAGGGAACATTTCATGTATCGTTTGATAAAATGTTTGTTTATATTCGTGGGAACGCGAAGATCAGTTCCGAGAAAAGTATCCGCACCTCTTCACAAAAACCGCACCCTCGAAGAATGTTGCATCTTGAGCCTTGGGACAAGGCTCTCCTAACGGGTGGAGACTGTAACATTTCTCATTTTCAGGTTATTTACAACTTTAATAAATTCCATTATTTATTTTTAGAGTTTTACGCGTTCGCTTTTAATTATTATCTTATAGTTAAATCGCGTAAACTAAAAATCAACGTTCAATGTAAACGGACATCAAACAAATTAAAGTTTACATCAAGCAAGTGTTATATGATTATTAGGAGTATAATTTATAACTTTTCATAATTTATTTTTGTTGGTTACGTAAAACGCTTACGTTTCGCAATAAATTACATTCGGTCGTACCCGGAAGCACCTTTACCCATCTACACTTAAACAAATACCCACGTTTATACCCAATACTCAAAATTTATTTATTTTTCTCACTTATATCTCCATAGAACCGGATATGAGACAATTACCCAAGAAATAAATACAACACTTTCATTAAACCCTTTTCCTTTACATGTGATTTCTTACACAAAGTGGTACTTGGACCCAAGTTACTAGTAATTGTCTAATCCCTTGTCCTTGGTGTCCTTGAGCCGTGGCCTCCTCCTAGGGAGGAGGAGAGCTCTTACACTCTTGTCCTCTAAACCATTTGCTTCCATGGTTTCACTTTAAGGTAGTTTATGGTTTTCCAAGTTGCTATATAAAGCAAGCCCTAGGTCCATAATCCTTTTACACATTCATACAAGAAAAATCAAGCAAGAACACCCTCTATTCTCACTCAAAACCCACGGCACCCTTTTAATTTTTAGGGTTTCATTTTAATTTTGCAACCAAGGTATTCCAAGCATTCAAGTGTTCATTCTAAGGCTACCTAAGACTACTCAAGGTGTTGGGAAGCTTGGATTCGGGTTTAACAAGGAATTATCAAGAAAACATATTTAGGGTTTTCTTGATTAGGGTTTTGATTTTGAAGGCTTGATTGGGGTTTACATCTTGTGTTCATCATCCCACTCATCTTCTATAAGGTCTATTTAAAGTATTCAATGTTCACTATTTACAAGGATCGTGAGCATGTAAGGAACTCGAAAAACGGAATTATAACGAACAAGTTATGGATTTTACAAGTTTTATATATAATTAACTTTATAAAAATAATTATATAAACTGTGATGAACAGTAAAGTTACTGTTCACCAGAGGTTAAAAATCTCATAAATCTAATATTTTGATAAATTTCCTTAATACGAACCCACGGACATAAAGAACTCGAAAAACGGAATTATAACGAACTAGTTACGTATTTTACAAGTTATCTATAATTAATTTTATAAAAACAATTTTTATAAACTGCTGTGAATAGTAAATACTACTGTTCATCAGGGATTTAAATTTTATAAATTTAATATTTTGATAAATTTTCTTAATACTAATCCAAGGACATAAGGATCTCGAGAAACGGAACTATAACGAACAAATTATGATTTAAACAAGTTATATATAATTAGTTTTATAAAAATAGTTTATATAAACTGTGATGAACAGTAAAAGTTACTGTTCATCAGGGGTATAAATTGTATAAATATAATATTTTGATAAAATTCCTTAATACGAACCCACGGACATAAAGAACTCGAAAAACGGAATTATAACGAACAAGTTACGTAGTTTACAAGATATCTATAATTAATTTTATAAAAACAATTTTTATAAACTGCTGTGAATAGTAAATACTACTGTTCATCAGGGATTTAAATTTTATAAATTTAATATTTTGATAAATTTTCTTAATACTAATCCAAGGACATAAGGATCTCGAGAAACGGAACTATAACGAACAAATTATGATTTAAACAAGTTATATATAATTAGTTTTATAAAAATAGTTTATATAAACTGTGATGAACAGTAAAAGTTACTGTTCATCAGTGGGTTAAATCTTATAAAAATGATATTTTGATAACTTATTTTAATACGGAGACGTGGACACAAGAAACGTATAAAACGGAGTCGAAACGATAAAGATATGGAGTTTTAAAACCCGCGCGCATTACTTTTATTTTTATACAATCTTTTATGAAACAATTAAATTAATAATGAAATATCATTATTAAATCATACATTTTACAAATGATACCTTAGTAAATAAAAATAATATTTTCATTTCGAGTACAAGTATATATACTTTAATTTAATAAAGTACGAGTTAATTATTGTTTTAACTTTTAAAGAATTAATAAAACTATTAGGTGGTGGTGTAACTATACAACATGTGATGTTTTATTTATATGAAATACATTATACTCATACGACCTATAATTAATTAGGTTGCATTCAAATTGCCGAGGCGATTCACTCATTTGATTTAGATAATCAAACATTCACTTACGGTGAGTTCATAGCCCCGCTTTTATACAATTACATTGTTTTACAACTTTGGGGTGAGAAACATGCATTGTCTTGTTGGTGATCTGTTGTATGTAGGAGGAGAAGTAAGCGGGGGGGAATTTTTAGTGTAAGGTTTAGTAGTTTATTTGTTTTTTTTGTTTAGTCGGACCGAAGAGGGTTCCTTTTTCTAAGCAAGAATGTCGGGCATTTGCTCCACCTCGAGGAAAAATGGAAAGAAGCAGTGTAAGATTAACCGACGTTTATTTTGAGCAAGTGAAGCAAACTGATGTTGAGCTCAAAAATGTCCGCGGTGATGTGCGAAGGGGAACAAACGAATTGCATACCTCTGTGTAACCCTCGAGGGGGATTTTGGAGTAATTTCCTGGCATAGTACGATTTGATCGGGTGGAAGAGGAGGGAAAGAGGGGATCAAAGAGGAAACGACAGGAAGGGGGGAGAGATGAAGTGAAAGGATGAGAAAGAGAATGGGAAAACAGAGAGCGAAAAGAGAAGAAGCAGAAAGGAAGGGTCGGGGAAAGGAAGTGGGAGGAATGAGGTCGGTGAGAGGGAATCCGAACGGATATGGGGGGACGGAGAACGATGGGACCCTGACGAACGATGGTCAACCATGTGAACAGCAGTCGCATCGACGCAGGCGTCTCGGCGGAATGAAGGGATGATAGTAAAGGTGGGGCCGAAAACATTCTAATGAAGAACTCGCTTTGAAATTTCTATTTATCACTTTTTGGTCTAGACAATGTAGACAACATGCGTAAAAACATACGGGAGGGATTGGGAGGTTCTTGATTATGATTTGGTTTTCTCAAACGATCTAATGGGTTCACACATTGAAGTCGCGGTGTGACTTGTATTGTGTTGTCGGATGTGTTCTACATGGATTGATAACGATTCTGTGCGCTATGACTATAATGAAGAAAATTTATTACTCTGTATTTTTTTTCTTTTTTAGTTTTTCAATAAGTTATTCACTATTTATTTTAAACGGGGATGTAACGATTGGATAAGTGACAACTTCAACCAAAATAATCGAGAACTTACTTTCGTGTTAGTCTCTAATGAAGAGAGAAAAAAATGCTATTACAAGTGTGCGAGAGGAGTAGGAGCGAAAGCGGCTATAAGCTAAGTTAAAATGTGCCTTCTCCTTTCAGGTCGTAGTTCCTCGGAATAACCCTCTTTATACTACCTTATAGCTTGTTAATCAATCGAGGTGTAGCGGTACGACGCGTAAGGGACAGCATATGGCAAGTTTTTGAATATCTTTGTTTGGGAACGTATTGATGGATAACAACTTCAACCAAATAATCGACTTACTTCACGGTAGCTCTTAAAAAGATAAACGCACAGGTGAGCAGAGGAGAAGGAAAGCACGGTGCTTTTAAGAACCTTTCTCCTTTAGGGTCGTAGTTCCTTGGAACAACCCGCCTTATACCCACTTTATAGCTTGTTTAACTTTTCAAGGTGAGCCGTACCTCGTAAGCGACACAAATGGCAAGTTTTTGAATCTTTTGTTTGGGAACTTATTGATGGATAATACTTCAATGGAAAGTATTATATGTTGGTGTTCTTTTACCAACTTGGTGAATTTATTTATTATTTCTTTTTATGGACAATTTTTTTTTGGTTTTTATATGATAATTATACTAATAAAAGAAAATGAAAAATATTTTTGTATTTTTTATATTTTTATAAAAATAGAAGAAATATTCACAAATTCAAACACAAATTGTCAAACGTTACGATAATCGTTTCACAGCCTCCCCGGCAATGGCGCCAAAAATTGATTCGTTTGATAGTATATATATAATATAACACAATGCAAATCCCAACCAATTGCCCTTGACCAAGGCAAAAAGTCAAAATTCACAAATAGAATCAATATATATCCGGAAGTTTGATTTCCCGGGTCGTTATGTCCCAACGAGGTGTGCAATTGAAAATCGAATGACGAATTGATAATCGATGTTTGAATATGACTAGATTATGATTGGTTTTCTATTACTACAAGTAAAAATGCAAAATCAAGCAAAAGTAAACCTAAAACGAAAGCAATTTAACTTAAACCCTAAAACGGTGACGTAAAAACGCGAGCTAAAAACCTAAATTATTCAATTTTAATCCTAAAATGATTTTTTAACTTTTAATGGGTCCTAGTTGACTAAAAAGGAAGTTTAAAAAAAACTAGATCGAAAACGGAGTTGATTAAGACTAAAAACGAGTCTAAACAAGAACGGGAGCGAATCCCGTTCTTTAAAAAATGAAAAGTTGCAAAAATGACCCTATGAAAACACTAATATTTTTCCTAGAAACTATGTAATAAAATAAAATTTAAAAAAAAGATTTATATTTTTCTGATAATTATTTATATTTTTATGAATTTTTTAAGTTTTTAATGAAAATAAATTATAAAAAAATACTAAACGATTTTATAAAATTCTAAAAAAAATACAGAAAATTGCTAAGGTTACGAGGATTCTAAGAAAAAATAAGTTGGGTCACACAGCTTATTGCAATAGGCTGCGAAAAAGCCAAAAGGGCTTATAAGCTATTGGGCTAAAAAGCCCTTAACATTATTATTTGTGTAAACTAGGACACGTGAAAGACCCCAGGGCAGATGGTTGTGAGTGTTGTGTTAAAATTGTTGGTTGAGGGAGGTAGAGGTCCCGAGTTCGAGCCCTAGCTCACTTGGGACTTCCCTCCTTCCCAACAGTTTTTTTTACAAACTTATAAATAAGCTAAAATTAACCAACTTTTACAAAAACACTTATTTTTATAACCACAAATAAGCCCTGAAATAAGCAAAACCAAACAGACAGTATTTAAAAGAATTTTAAGAAAATAAGTTAAGTTGTTGGACTTATTGGACTGAATAAGCTAAAGAGAACACATATTATGAACTAGTTTTTGGACTTATCTGTACACCTAATAAGCTATGCGAGTCAAATAGCTAAAATTGAATGAGAAATTAGGCTTAGAAATACTAATACAGATATGACACAAAGAAGGTTTTATAAAAGACAAACAGGTACTTCGGCTTTCTTTTTAATCATTAGACCAAAATTTGGGCATAGTAAACATTATAAATCTACCAATGCTTGACTAATAAATCTATGTAAATCAGATAATCAAAAAGCAATTCTGAAGAACATATCAGCTGAAAAGAGAGTAATGAAAAAGCTAGGACAGACGGAATGCTTAAATGCACAATAGGCACTAAAGTCTTTTTCTTTTTGGACTTTTAGCATTAATGAGCAAAAGAAAAAGAAAGAAAAAGAAGATGCAAGGTTAAGCTAAAGCGTAAAGCTAATTTTGGCTTATTTAATTGTTTTTACTTGCTAAATTTTGTTCCTTGTTGCTTATTGAGTTTGTGTCTTGGCCTGCAATTGCTTTTCTTTCTTTTTCTTTTGCTCATTAATGAATAAAAAAATTTTTTTCAAAAATAATAAAGTTTTAGTGCCTATTGTGCAATTTGCAATTTGTTGTTTGCTTTTTCAGTACTCTCTTTTCGCAGTGATTTATCTTTCAATTTTGCTTTTTTGTTGTTTGATTTACATAGATTTGTTAGTCAAGCTTTAGATATTTCTATAATGTTTTACTAGCCAAAAGTTTTCGGGTCTAATGGCTTTAAAAAAATAGAGCTGAAATAGCCTGGTGTCTGTTTATAAACTTCTTTGTGGCAGTGATTAATTTAGTTTTTTTAGCTTACTGCTCATTTATTTAGCTTATTTGTAGCTGAAAATTATGTTATTAGGTGTAAGTAAGTCCAAACTAGTTGCTTATTTGTTCCTTGTGTTGTATTCACTCCATAAGTCTCCAACAACTTAACTTATTTTCTTAAAATGCTTTTAAGTTCTGTTGTTGGTTTTGCTTATTTCAGGCTTATTTGTGGTTATACAAAATATGTGTTTTTTGTAAACAGTTGGTTAATTTTAGAGTATTCTTATTAAGTTTGTTAAAAAAATTGCAAAAAAAAAAACTGTTGGGAAGAGGGAAGTCCAAGTGAGCTAGGGCTCGAACTCGGGACCTCTACCTCCCTCAACCAACAATTTTAACACAACACTCACAACCATCTGCCCTTGGGTCTTTCACGTGTCCTAGTTTTTCCACAATAATATTGGTTAAGGGCTTTATAGCCCACATAGTTATAAGCACTATTGGCTTTTTGCGAGCTTTTTGACAATAAAGTGTGTCTGACAATCTTAGTTTTTTATTGATTCTCGTAACCTTTTTCACTTTTTTTGTATTTGTTTAGGAATTTTATAAATTCGTTTGTATTTTTTTATAATTTATTTTTCATTAAGAAAACTTAAATAATCATTAAAAATATAATATTAGCAGAAAAATATAAATCTTTTTTTAATTGTTATTGGTATTACTAGTTTCTAGGAAATTCATTTAGTGTTTTCATAGGGTCTTTTTTATGAAATTGTTTTTCGTTTTTTAAGGAACTGGGATACGCTTTCGTTCTTGTTTAGACTCGTTTTTAGTCTTTAATCAATTGTTTTCGATCTAGTTTTTTTTTGTATCTTTTTTAGTCAACTAGACCATTATAATTTTAAAAATTCATTTTAGGATAAATATTGATAATTTAGGTTTTTATGCACTAGTTTTTTAGTCACCGTTTTAGGTGTTTAATGTTAAATTGCTTTCGTTTGGTTTCACTTTTGTTGATTTGTTTTTACTTGTAGTAAAGTAGAAAACAATCATAATATTGTAATATTCAAACATCGATTATTATTTCGTAGTTCGATTTCATTGCACACCTAGTTGGGTAATATACGACCGGAAATCAATCTTCCGCGATTATATTATTGTAATTCTAATTAGTGAATTTGGCTTTTTGCCTTGGTCAAGGGCAATTGGTTGGGATTTGCATTGTGTTATATTATATATATATACTATCAAACGAAACCGTCCTTCTAGTTTAAAAGAGTTTTACAAAGTAATAACCTTGCACTTTGGAATGAGTACATCCAAATATTCTATTCGTTATAACTATGTTAAAAAAACATTTTTAGTACCTTTCGATAATGTTTTCAGAATGTTATATAAATACCCCTTGATGTATAAATTTCCAACAAGTTCGAATGGCCATGCAGACGTATTTTAACATTTCAAAAGGTTATCTTTTGCAGGTTATAGCTAAAAAGATATGCTAAAAAATGAAGGTTTTTTAACGGTTAACGAGAGATTACAAATAGCGATTCATTAATCAGACCATCGAAAATGTTCAAATTGAGGGTGTGTTTCAAAATGAAAACGCTGCGGTTTTTAGTCAAATTCTTTCAAACACGTATTTAAAGTACTTATGTATAGTTAGATAAGCTTATTAGAATAGTTAAACATAGTAAACAAGACTTCTCTTATAGAGTTACGTTTAAAAAAGCATGAAATTAGGGTTTCATGAGTCGGTTTGGATCAAAAGACGTGTCAAAAAACTATGTGTTTTAGTTCAAAAGCGCTTTTTAAAAGAGATTAAGTATGATCATTCTGAACATTATAAGGGTATGGAAACATATTTAAGTTATGGACACACTCGGTTTTGAGCTTATAGCTTCGGAAGGGTCCAAATCGGGCTTATAGTTTTGTTTATGCCGTAGAATAACGACTCTCGGCTTCTTTTCTTGCGTTTATTTTGCTTCATTTCTATTCTTGAGAATTCTTGAGGACATCTTAGGAACTTCTTTTGAGAAAGGATTGACTGCTTGAAGGGTGTATTGAGGAGGAAGTGGGGGATGAGTTAGAATGAGGGGTGTTGAGCTCTATTTATAGCCTAAATGAGTCTTGGTGACCAAGGTGAAGGGATGAGGTGGCATGGTTCTGATCTAGCTGTGTTGGAGGGTCTAGGGAGGTGATATGGAGGTCTACTGGTAGTGAGATTAGGCCAACTGTGGGAAGTGGTTTTGGGGTTTTTCTTATGCGGCTGCCTTAAGGGACCCCGGAACGGTATGTGGCTATAAGGAACCATAGAATGGTATTATAGAAGCATGGTGTATTTGCTTAGGTAGCATGTGGGTGAGCTCTTCGGTGCTTGAGTGACACAAAGAAGTTTCACACTGGTGTTAAAATGCAAAATAAATGGTCCGGCGGTTCTCTTTAGGGCATCGAATAGGAATTTTAGCTTTGCATTTCTTGTACATTAGAGTTATAAGGCAATGTATTAATGATCGTAAAGACTTGTTAATTAGGCCACGGTTAGGGTGTCCTTGAATTTAGTTCACACACAATTGAAGTAAGAATGATGAAATGTGATAGAATAAGTGATTGATAATGTTGGTAATTAAGTTATTACAATTTATTTGAGTTTTAGGTTGGTTTAGGTTTAAAGGATAATATACAAAGAACGGGTCATGGTTTAGAATAGCTCGGTTTTATGGTTTAGGGTTTTGATTAGGGTAATTGACGTGTAAAAATATGAGGTGAGACGCCTATAGTAGAATAATAGGGTTTTTAGTGGTATATTGAGTTTAGTAGCTTGTACAAAGTGGTGGTGGAAGAAATGGGAATGAAATCAGGGTTTAAAAGGTATTTTTGGATGTCATGCGTAATGACGTGTTACATTGTGCTTTATAGACTTGCATTTTGTCTTGGAGGGAGTTGTATTATTTCATTGAGTATGTTATATTAACTTTGTACTTTGCTTAGTTACTTGTACATTCACTTTTAGATCATTAAAGCTTTACATGGAATTATGGGTTTTGAGGTATATGATAAGGTTTAAAGCCCGTCTTGATATAACTGTTCTGCAAATGGTACGTATATATAAGAGTATGTACTTTATAAAAATGTTATTAAGATATTGACTTGACATGTTATGATGTTTGCTTGATATATATGAAGATAGGATTGTCATAGGGTAGGTTGGTGAGCTTGGTTTTGACTTGAAGATATGAAGCTTTGTTTCATATTGAGTTATGGTAATGTAATAAAGCCGAATCAGAAACATTTCCCTGAAAAAGGTGGTTCTTATATAATAGATAGATAGTACATTGCATCTCACTTAATAGATGGATATTTACATCGATGAAAATTTACGGGTTGTTATAGAATCCCTTATAGATTCAAATTACACTTCAATGCTACTTCCTTGGATGGATTATAATCTGGAAATTAATGGTGGATAATGGTGGATAGTGGTGGTAGTCAATGGTGGTGATGGTGGTTTGAAAGGATATTTGGATCCTTGGTTTGTCAAGCCAAGATCATCAAAAACACCTATTATAAGTGTTAGAAACGATGTGGGGAATTGTGTGTGAGGATGTGGAATGAGGGAGCCAAGCCCTCCTTTCATAGGCTGAAATCGGGCAGAAGTGCGGCGCACTAATTGTTTTGTGCGGCGCACTTAAGGAGTTAATGCACTCAGCATTTATTTGGACTTAGCCGTTTCTTTGGGAAGTTTGAACGAAAGTGCGGCGCACAAGAAATATTGTGCCGCGTACTTGGTGATTAAATGCACTAGCATTAAATATCTTCATTTATTCTTCTTATCAGATGTGTTGATAAAAATATAATGCCTAAAAACATTACTAATATTTTTTCACATCTTTACGTTTTGATAATCACAAAATATAAAAACGTTCAACGTAAAATTAAACGTAAACAAGTAATTAGTAGTAAATTCTCATTTCAACAAATACATCACTTAAAGGTATGAATAAATAAATGCTTAATGCATTTTATGATCAAAGAAAATTTTTATTCAACCTCACACTTTTATAAAATGTTGTAAACATTTTATAAACATTACAAAACATTTTCTACAATTAAAAGAAATGTTTTATTCAAAATAAACATTTTGAAATTCAAATTTTCGGACTTGAAACGGCTAGAAAAGCTCCAGAAAATTCCCCCTACACAAAAGACAAACTAGGGAAGCCCTCTACTTGGGCGGCCCCCTTAAATACACTGCCGGCCCCCTTTAAAATTAAGGGGACCGCCTACCTATTTAAGGGGACCGCCCCTAGGTAGACGCTCCCTCAGTTTGTCTTATAAATACTGGACTTTTCCCCATAATTTTCTCACCTTTTGCACTCATTCTTTCTGTTCTAAAACAGCCCACACATCTCATCAAAATCCTTTGATCATTTAATCATAAAGCTTTGTTTCCAAGTGATCCAAGCTCAATTCCTCAAGTGCAAGAGAAGAATACTTCCATCCTCAAGTGAAGAAGTATTACACCTTTGTGTGTTGTTGCAATCTTATTGCATCCATATCATAACATGCAAATCTTTTATATATCTTGTATTTATGTGTAGTAGCTAGATCTTGGCGATCTTTGTATGTATAGATAGATCATGGTGATCTTACCAAGTAGTGTTAGTTAGTTGTGGCATAAGTAGTGTGGTGAAGTCAAGTCGTGTAGTTGTGAGGAAGTCCTCAAAGTTGTTGAAGAAGTGTGAAAGTTGTGAAGAGTCGTGAGTTGTTTGTGATAGATTTGGTTCTACTAAGATTAGAACTCGACAATTACTTTGTGGTCGTAAATTCGGTGTAAGCAACGATGTGTACGTTTACTTCTCTCCGCCATAAGGAGCTTGTTGACAAGAGTGAAGAAAACTCTCGAGTTATATGCTCGGGGATGGATAGGTCGAAGAGGTGCTTCGTTACCGAACCACTATAAATCCTTCGCGTATGTGGTTGATTGTTTCTTACTCGTATCTCTTGTCTTAATCATTATCTCCTCATACTATCCTTAACAATTGTTTAGATAAATAAATAGTTCTTATTGTGCAAGAGTTAAGTTCACATAAAATTCAAAAAAATCAAGATTTTTTTACAAACCACTTACAAAATCTTTTAATTATAAAAGGCTGTAAATCATTCAACCCCCTTCTAGTATTCCACAATTGGTAATCAAGACCCACGCTAAACAAGATTTTAAAATAAATTGTAATTTTTAAAACTGAACGATCTAAGGAATCGGAAAATATTTAGAAGGGCAATCTATAGCAAAGACCACCACTATTTGAAAGGGTATGGATTTATTTTATTAAGAAAAATAGATTTGAAACTTATGTGAATCAAAAGATCTATATCCTTGGCAATGTTATTACCGAGGTGATTTCCTCCTATTCAAAATAATCCCCAGAAACTAAAAAGGAAAGTTGTATTCTTTACATAAACAAAATGAAGACTAAAAAGAACTTGCAAAAAATAATAAGCTAAAAAGGTATTTAAGCTATGCTTTGCCTACAAAAAGAATACAAAAGAATTTTTATGTGTCATACCGCAAAAGAAATTTGGGATACTTTGCTAATCACACATCAAGGTAATAATCAAGTCAATGCTAACAAAATAGATCTTCTTGTTCAACAATATGAACAATTTACGATTCTGGAAGAGGACTACAATAGTAATGCCTTTGCTAAATTTAACAACTATTATTACTCAGTCTAAAAGCAACTTGAAGAAGGTTTTTCTAGCAGAATTGTGTTTAGGAAATGTCTTAGGGCAAAATTTTAACATCCAAAATGGCGCGTGAAAGTGTCCCTATACGATGAAAAATCAAAGAATCTAACAACCTTACCTCTTGACGAACTTATTGGAAACTTGAAAGTCTATGAAGAGGTAATAAAGAAAGAATTTGAAATGGTCAAAGGCAAGAAAAAACAAAGTAGATATCTTGCATTAAAGGTGACAAAGGAAGTAAGTGATGAAGATAGCTCAAGCTCCGATAGTGAAGACGAAGAGTATGCTATGGCCGTAAAAGAATTCAAGACATTCTTCAAGAGACGAGGAAGATTTGTAAGACAACCACGAGGCCGATAGAAAAAAACAATCAAAGAAGTAGAAATGATGGTTTTATGGTAAAATTGAAAGAAAATGTTTTAGATGTGTGATCCAAATCACCTCATTGAAGAATGTACAAAGCCAGCCAAAGACAACGATCAAAGAAGCATTTTAATGGAGACATGGAGCGACAATAGAGAGATGAAGTAGGAAAGACTAAAGATGAAACTTGCCTTGTAGCTCAAGCGCCCGATGAAATATGCTTAAGAGTAAACTTGGAACCCAATGAGTAGATTAAAGATAGTGGATGCTCAAAACACATGACCGGTAATCGAAAGTTGTTCTCTTCATACAAAGCATACAACGGAGGAAACGTAATCTTTGGGAGCAACTTGCGCGGTAAAATCATAGGCAAAGGTACGATTTCTCAAGACTCTCTAATAATTGAAAATGTTGAGCACGTAGATAACTTAACATATAACTTGCTTAGTGTAGGTTAAATATGTGATAACAGATGCAACGTAATATTTTCCGAACATGATAGCAAAATAATCAAAGACGAAAAAGTTATAGGAAAAGGAATTAGGAAAGGAGGAATATATGTAATGAAACTAGGAAATAAACCGGAAGACAAAATATGCCTTGCAACATTAGACGAAAACTCCACACTATGGCATAGGAGATTAGGTCACGCTAATATGCAATTAATTCAATCATTAGCATCTAAAGAATTAGTTAGAAACCTACCCAAACTAAAATACGACCGACATTTTTGTGATGCTTGCAAAATTAGAAAACAAGCTCATACAAGTCACAAGGCTAAAAATATAGTTTCAACAACTAGATGCCTAGAACTACTTCACATGGATTTGTTTGGCCTTTCAGCCATATGAAGCTATGGAGGAAATTGTTATACCTTAGTAATCGTAAATGACTATTCTCGATTCACATGGACTAGATTTTCAGCAAATAAAACCGAGGCCTTTGAAAAATTCAAAGTATTTAGCAAAATGATCCAAAACAAATTAGGATGTTCCATTGTATCAATTAGAACAGACCGTGGTCGGGAATTTGATAATGAAGTACAATTCGGAAACTATTGTGATTTAAATGGGATATCTCACAATTTTTTCGCTCCTCATACTCCACAATTAAATGGGGTAGTAGAAAGAAAAAAATCGCACTCTACAAGAAATGAGTAGAACCATGTTAAACGAACAATCCATTCCTTAAAAATCTTGGTGTGATGCGGTCAATACATCAACCTATATAATTAATAGAGTTTCCATTAGACGTATTTTAGGAAAAACTCCATAGGAGTTGTTAAAAGGTAGGAAACCAAACCTTAACTATTTTAGAGTATTTGGAAGTAAATGCTTTGTTCTTAATACAAAGGATTACCTCACCAAGTTTGACCCTAAGTCATACAAAGGTGTTTTCCTAGGATATTCGCAAAATAGTAAAGCTTACATAATACTTAACAAATAAACAACGAAAGTTGAAGAGTCATTGAATGTACCTTTTGATGAAACTCCTCCCACGCCTAAAACATCACCATTAGAAGATGATGAGCTAGTCAAAGAAGAAGCTATTGAGGTTAGTAAAACAAAACCCATAGGCAATAATCTTGAAGACATTTCATTAGAAAATAATCAAATTGTAAATATTAAAGAATCTAAAACTCATCCCCTAGAAAACGTTATTGGTAATCTAAATCAAAGAACTCTTAGGTCGCAAGCTCAAGACAAAAGCAATTTCTTTTGCTTTATTTCGACAATAGAACCTAAAAATATAAATGAGGCATTAAAAGATGAAAATTGGGTAATGGCCATGCAAGAGGAACTAAACCAATTCAAAACAAATGATGTTTGGGAACTAGTCCCAAATCCCATGGATATGACCATTATAGGAACAAAATGGGTATATAGAAATAAACTCGATGAAAATGGCGTCGTAACTAGAAACAAAGCTAGGTTAGTCGCCCAAGGATATAATCAACAAGAAGGAATTGATTACGACGAAACATATGCACCCGTAGCTAGACTAGAGTCCATAAGAATACTTTTAGCTTATGCTTGCGCACTAGACTTTAAGTTATACCAAATGGATGTGAAGAGTGCATTCCTTAACGGTTTTATCAATGAGGAGGTTTACGTGGCACAACCTCCGGGATTCATTGACTTCGCAAAACCTAATTATGTCTACAAACTTAAGAAAGCTCTTTATGGTCTAAAACAAGCCCCAAAAGCTTGGTATGATCGATTAAAAGCCTTTCTTATTAAACATAATTACTCCATGGGAATGGTAGATAACACACTCTTCACTAAAAAGAAAGACTCCAATCTCATTATTGTCCAAATATATGTTGATGACATTATATTCGGATCAACTTGTCAAGAAATGTGTGATGACTTTGCCAAGATCATGCATGATGAGTTTGAAATGAGTATGATGGGGGAACTAAATTTCTTCTTAGGATTACAAATAAAACAATTAGATGATGGAATATTTTTTAATCAATCAAAATATATTAAGGAAATGCTTAAGAAATTTGGACTAGAAGACTCTAAGCCAATAAAGACCCCTATGTCTACGGAAACCAAACTCACGAGAGACGAAGAAGGTGAGTCCGTAGATAATACCAAATATAGAGGCATGATAGGTAGTTTATTATACTTAACGGCAAGTAGACCCGATATCATGTTTAGTGTTTGCCTTTGTGCCCGCTTTCAAGAGGATCCTAAAACCTCTCACCTAGAAGCGGTTAAACGTATCTTCCGATACATTAAAGGCACTACGCATTTAGGATTATGGTATCCTAAGGGATCCGGCATAGAAACAATAGTGTATGCGGATTCGGATCATGCGGGAGATTACGTGGATCGCAAGAGCACTAGTGGTGTTTGCACGTTTATGGGATGTTGTCTAACATCGTGGTTTTCAAAGAAGCAAACCGCTCTTGCCATCTCCACAACCGAAGCGGAATACGTAAGCGCCGGAAAGGCATGTCAACAAGCTCTATGGATGAAGCAAGCTCTCATAGACTATGGCGTTAGGTTAGACGACATTCCAATAATGTGTGATAACAAAGGGGCTATAGACTTAAGTAAGAATCCCGTTCAACACTCACGAACAAAACACATTGAGATTCGTCATCACTTCCTTCGCGATAATGTTCAAAAAGGAAATATCTCTATAGAAAAGGTCACATCGGAAGACAACATAGCCGATATCCTAACTAAACCACTTAAACGTGAGCCATTTAACTACTTACGTCTAGGCCTAGGAATGATGGAACAAATCAATTAAGTTTTCGGCATAATAAAGAAATCATCAAAAAAAAATTGTTTGACAAAAATCCTGAGAAATTTTTTCAAACAGATGGCGGCCCCCTTAATTTTAAGGGGACCGCCCAGACTTTAAGGGGACCACCCACTGACAATTTTTTTTTCTTTTCTGAGTCTAGGCTTCTATTTCACATAAAAACACAAGATTGGGAAAAGTTTATAAACAAACTTCTACTAATTCTTCTATCTCAATGCATATCTCATTATACATATATACAATAATCTCAGTCTATTATTTTCTAAAAAGTTCTTCTCACAACTAGGAGGACATGAAAATCAAGTTTCATATATTGTTAAGATATGCTAAAAACATTTTTCACATATGCATAATGATTGCCTTACTTGTTGTGAAAAGTATATAATCTAATATATATTTTTTGGCAATCTTGGTTGAACAAAATTAAATCAAGGAGCATTTGGATTATTTCTTGGGTTTTGCATGTCTTGGTGTCGAAATAATCGCTACTCCACATTTGTCGTTAGGCACACACTAGTACTTGCACATAAGTTTAGTTCATTCTTAACTTAGCCCTCTTGACAAGAAAAATTCTTTATGCATCATATCTTGTTACTATTTTATATATGTTCTTCATTTTTTGGTTCTCAATTCATTATGAGTATATGCTAAAATTATGTGATATAGAATTGGTCCTACCACATGACAAATAAAAAAAGAAATATGAATGATAAATGCTAAGTGCAAAAACCTTAAAAGCCAATAAAATAATGACTTGCTGCAAACTAACCACCAAAACATAAACCCACACCCAAAAATATAAGAAAAAACGAATAATGTTTAAATCTGGGCAATCCCAGTAAGGCGTGCCCCCTTAATTTCATAAAGGCGGCCCCTTAATTTAATGGGGACCGGCCTATGCAAACAATGGAAAAAAATAGATTTTCTTTTCTTTATTACCAAAACACCCTCTAGACTTATCTACTAATACCCTAAATTCACAAACATTTCTTGGATAAAAATCCATATGGAAATGTTCATTTTTCCCTAAATTTAAAACATTTCCTCCACTATATATACATCCTCATATCATCATCATCACAACATCCCCACCAATGACATCTCCTAAGCACAAACCACATTATCCTACATCTTGTCATATATATAGAATGTTGAATGCTTAAATGCTATCTGCTAAAAACCTTAATTGCCATAAAAGGATGGACTTGTTGCAAACTAATCACCAATACTAAAACCACTCACTCCTCATCATGAACCATCTCTAGAAAACAATCACCCCAATCAAGCATTACCAAATCCTTACATTAAGGACACTCCCACATCACCATAAGTTGTTTCACATCCTCCACTTCCCATCTCACCTATCAACTCACATATTGCTCACACTCAAGCTCCACCTTAAAGTAACAACCAAACTCAACACACACCACCTCTATCTCCAAGTAGAAAAAGCCTAGTTGATGACATTAATCAACTACAAGACCTATCTATCCTCTTAGCCATGCATCTCACTCAACAACAAAACAACATTCCCTCATCACCTTACTCTCCAAACTTACCACACATCCTTAACATCAACCAAGTTGAAACCCATGTTAGGTATTTCCCTTGTTGCATCTTCACCCAAAAACAATTCCTTGCTTTAAGTGAGGATATCAATTGGATTGAATTCCTCCTCACTCAACCTCATCCACCACCTAGAGTTCAAAGAGATTACCCTTCCACAACTGTCTCCACTCCAAACTCTCCAACTAACTAATCTCGTAACATGCCTTTAAATAATCGTCAAATCCTTTTGTATCGCAAGCAAGTCAAAATCCTTCTATGGATATTTAGGATTTTTCTTTATGTATTAATATGCTTCTAAAGCATATTTGTTTTTCTATTTATGTATGCTTGTGTGTTATTTACACACATTGTCTTAAATGAATGAAGTATTTTTTTTTGCTTTGATGTTTGCTTGCACTTGTCATATTTTTCCTTCCTTCTTGTTACATGTTAGAAATATTTGTATTGTTCTAACTCGTTTTTGTAGCCAAGAAACCATAGCTTGATTCCTTGGTGCCCTCGAACGAGGGGGAGCACACATCAAGGGGGAGCATTTATTCCGTCGATTTAACTAGCAATTCTTGACGATGTCTTTTTGATTCTACAAAAAGGGGGAGAAATGACATGAAACTTGAATGAAATTCACTAAATACTTTTTTAAAAATAATTTTAACATTTATGAGTTAAATTTTGTAATCATCAAAAAGGGGCGGAGATTGTTAGTATAAAAATATAATGTCCTTAAAAACATTACTAATATTTTTTTCATCATGTCCTTTACGTTTTGATAATACAAAATATAAAAACGTTCATACGTAAAATTAAAACTGTAAACAAGTAATTAGTAGTAAAGTTCTCAATTCAACAACATAAATGTGTCTTTAAAGGTTATGAATAAATAAAATGCTTAATGTATTTTATGATCAAAGAATATTTTATCTCAACTATTAACACTCTTGTTAATCAATATGTTGTATACATTTTATAAACATTACATAAAACATTTGCTTACAAATTAAAAAGAAATGTTTTATTCTCAAAAATAAACATTTCTGAAATCAATTTTTAGGAACTAAAAACGGCTAGAAATGTTCTAGAAAATTCCCCTGCACAAAGATAAATATGGGAAAGCCCCCAGTTCTAGGGCGGCCCCCTTAAATACACGGCGGCCGGCCCCCTTAAAATTAAGGGGACCGCCCACCTATTTAAGGGGACCGCCCCTAGGTAGACGCTCCCCCAGTTTGTCCTATAAATACTGGACTTTTCCCCACAATTTTCTCACCTTTTGCACTCATTCTTTCTGTTCTAAAACAGCCCACACATCTCATCAAAATCCTTTGATCATTTAATCATAAAGCTTTGTTTCCAAGTGATCCAAGCTCAATTCCTCAAGTGCAAGAGAAGAATACTTCCATCCTCAAGTGAAGAAGTATTACACCTTTGTGTGTTGTTGCAATCTTATTGCATCCATATCATAACTTGTAAATCTTTTGTATATCTTGTATTTATGTGTAGTAGCTAGATCTTGGCGATCTTTGTAAGTATAGATAGATCGTGGTGATCTTACCAAGTAGTGTTAGTTAGTTGTGGCATAAGTAGTGTGGTGAAGTGAAGTCGTGAAGTTGTGAGGAAGTCTTGAAGTTGTGAAGAAGTTGTGAAGTTGTGAAGTCGTGAAGTTGTGTTGTGATAGATTGGTTCTAGCTAAGATTAGAACTCGACATTTAGCTTTGTGTCGTAAATCGGTGTAAGCAACGTTGTGTACGGTTTTCTCCGCCATAAGGGAGCTTGTTGACATAGTGAAGAAAACTCTCGAGTTAGGTGCTCGAGGAGTGGAGTAGGGCGAAGAGGTGCTTCGTTACCGAACCACTATAAATTCTCGCGTTGTGGTTTGATTGTTCTTACTCTTATCTCTTGTCTTACATTATCTCCTCATACTATCATATCAATTGTTTAGATAAATATATTGTTCATATTGTGCAAGTGTTGAGTTCACATAAATTCAAATCTAGAATTTTTTACAAACACTTCAAAACCTTTAATTAAAAAGCAGTAAACTATTCAACCCCTTCTAGTTTTCACATAAATATCCAGTAGGCTTTAAGCCAAAATTTTCCCATTAAAGCACCAAAAATCTGTAAGTAACCCATTTGGACTAGTTTCCCTAATTTGGGTGTAACTAACTCATTCAGAGGAGTTACGACTCCATCTAAAGCCCCACATACACCTTGTATGTTGACTTACCCAACAAAGTACTTTGGTCACAGACCTCAAACTAAAAATTTATTCGACTTCACACTAACTTTACTCGAAGTTTCCAAAAATAGAAGAAAGTAACCGTAAATAGTCAACACTTATATGAATTACTTTTATATATATAGATGGCGATGATCCTGACGATAAGCGTAAGAATTTGAGAAGAAAGTAGCTCATATATGTACAAGTATCCTTATATAATACTAGTATTGACGTTCGAGGGAGAATAGTGTGCCCCAAAATAGGTATTTTGTCATATAACCTACACTTCTTTCTAAATACAAAATGTCCAGTTATCAGGTGTGTAACCTTGGATTTCATACGGGATATGGTCTGTCAAACCTAATAGATCTATTTAATGCATTCATTTACCTCGCAAGGCAATTAACATTTCATGAAATAAGGACTTTGACAAATAGCAAACTTATGCGGGAAACAATCTGTAATTGGCGTTCAGGCTACATAAAATCATATGTGTTTGATTTTATAAAACAAATATGTATCCCCCTCATTTTTAAAACTATTAAAAGATTTGAATGTGAGGCTATGAACTCACCTTAAGTAAAGATCCAAATCAATCAAGTCAATCAAGCGCAAGTAACTTCACGTATTAATCGCGACCTTTTATAATACATTTATGTGGGTACGTGATAAAGTAGATTAAAAAATCATATATTGCATACTTGCATATAGATATTTATATATTACTATTACGTATATATAATCATATACTAAAATCTCCAAGTGTAACGCAAAATATTTCATCTTGACACACTTAACAATATTACTACATTTTCCATAAAGTTTCCATTTTTAGTAAGTTACCGAAAGTAAGGATAATATAATCTGAACTTCATATTTCATCATCAATTAACTAACATTACGAACCCTTTGCTTATTATAGACTCATTCAAAAGTTTACATAAGTTTGACTTTCAAAAGTCAAACTTCACAGTTGACTTTTTACCCTAAAAATTACCCAAACTTGACTCGGCTATAAACGTTCGTTTTTAAGAGTTACAAGGCCCACCTTATATATTGCATTAGCGTTCACCTCGCAAGGCAATTAACAGTTCATGAAATAATGGACTTTGACAATAGCAACTTATGCGGAAACAATCTCGTAATCGGGTCCAGCATACCATAAAATCATATGTGTTTGATTTTATAAAACAATTATGTATCCCCTCGCGGGTTTTTACAAAACTATTAAACATTTGAATGTCGAGGCTATGAACTCACCTTAAGCAAGATCCAAATCAATCAAGCGCAAGTAACTTCCACGTCTTAAATCAGACCTATATAACAGACAACTATTATAGTAGTACGTGACTAATGTATATTAAATCATATATTGCATACTTGCATATAGATATTTATATATTACTATTACGTATATACAATCATATATTAAAATCTCCAAGTGTGACGCAAAATATTTCATCTTGACACACTTAACAATATTACTACATTTTCCATAAAGTTTCCATTTTTAGTAAGTTACCGAAAGTAAGGATAATATAATCTGAACTTCATATTTCATCATCAATTAACTAACATTACGAACCCTTTGCTTATGTATTGACTTCATTCAAAAGGTTTACGCAAGTTTGAATTTCAAAAGTCAAACTTCGTAGTTGACTTTTTACCCCAAAATTACCTAAACTTGACTAGGCCATAAAACGTTCGTTTTAAGAGTTACAAGGCCCACCTTATATCAAAACGGACCTTAGAACATCATTTATCATTTTCAAAAGCCTTTAAAAAACGATTATCAAAATATTTCTCAACACGCACGTCAAAGTCAAACTTTCTGGTCAAACAAAGTTAACTCAAAACCCATGAAAACGACATTTTTGACATAATCTGACTACCAAAATATGGTTAACTAGTCTATGTAATTGTACTAAAACCATCAAAACTTAGTCAATCACAATACACGCTTTCAATATTTTTTGCACTTGAATCATCTAGCAATAATCATATACATGCAATAACAATTTATTTAGTCAACGCAAAAACACAATTAAAATACTCACAAAGCTAGAACAAAACTCGACTATGGTTTCCCCCTTGTTGAACCGTACGGATGAGTACACAACCCAAACAAACTGAACCTTTTAAATCAACCAACTTGCTAATAATAACAACAATCTAACCACTTTGAAACACACCCCTTATACTTTGAAATCACTAGATCTTGACCCAAAATTTAACTTTATCACAACTTATGAATGTGAGGGTTTTCTATAGTGGGATTTGAAGCTCTAGAAACAAGGATTAAAGTTGGTATTAATCCGATTTAATAAGCATGTCAGAAATGAACGTGGTTGTTGGTGGTTTCTTTGGTATATGGTGGCCGGGGACAAAAAGAAAGAGAGGAAGGAGTAAACAATTTTGTAAAAAGAAAAATGAGAGGTTTTAGTGGCTATTTATAGAAAATACACTATGGCAACTTGTCAACCTTTAACCCTTCACTTCTTTTAATCCCCTTTTTTAAAACTAGTACAATGGCATGTATTTTATTGATAAAATCGGCCAACAAACTCGGGTTCACACCACGATTAATAAATAATTTTTAAATCCGTCCCACTTAATTTTTATTTAAAACGTTTAATAAATCGTTAAACCTTGTAAAACACGACCTTTAAAAACGGTTTTTACAAAAACTCAGGGAAACATCGTAAAATATAGAAATAACATATTTACTCTTTCGGAGCATCAAAATAATTTTTTTTGACTTTCTTAGACGCTAAAAACAAATAAAAACTCAATCATGGATTGAAATTACCTTATAAAAGGAAACTTTATCACCAAACCTTACATAGAATAAACGACTATAATTATTTACGTAACTAAAATAATTATCTTAGCTTCGGGGATAGTCGTGACCTAAATAACTCGGGCCCCCCGGTTGTTACAAATTCTATCAAAAATGATCTTTCAAAAAGTCATCTCAGAATAAATGGAAAAGGTTTTTCATTAACGGATTATCAATTAAAGGGGAGTTAATGTATTTTTAACTCAATTATTCTCAAAATGCTATTGGATTTAAGCTTTAGGGACTAAATGGCAAAATATAGGACTTATAATCTTAGTTATAAACTTAAGGGGTTCAAAGTGTCATTTCTAAAAGCTTTTTAGGCTTAGTGATAAGTTTAATAGCAAAATAGAAAAAGATATAAAACACAAGGACCGTTCCTGCCAATTTGAAACATTTAACCGGTTTATATTAATTGTCATACACATTTTGGGGCCCTTTCAAAATACGCTTTTTCAAAATATCCAAACACATTTCTCTCTATCATATTTTGCTCCATTCATATTCAAAAATTCAAAAGTGGGTTTAAGGCAAAAGATTCATATATTCTCGTTCATAACCCGGTCCTCATCATCTAGGTAAAACTAATTAGCTTAAAACTCATTTTATCAGTCTTAATCAATTAAAAATGAATTAGGGTTCATAATTTAAAAGTTGAGTGTTTTGTTAAATTAGTTGAGGGGTTTTACTCATTAGGGTGCATTTTAGATGTATGTGAAATAGTTTTGAATGTATCTTAACCATTTGAGAGATTTATTGATTTTTGTGATTCGATTAGAGCGAAACATGTATATATTGTGTGATTAGTTGTGGGTTCTGTGTTTAGATACTTCTAATGAGAATATTTATGCTATTTTACTTGATATACTTCTTTTAATCTTGTTTTTAAATTGAATATATGATTTTAGGTGCGTTGATGCGTTATTTTCTTTAAAAAAAAATATTTTTGTATCAAGTTTTAAATTTATAAAACTCGATAAACTAACAATCGCACTAATACGTGCAGAAAACCCTCGACGGGAGTAGTATTGGAATGCTAATCTGAGGTCGTCCCAAGAGCTAAGTTGTAATTATTTTTAATTTGAAATGTCACGTTTTGAAAATAGTTTTTGAGTTGATTTAAATTGAAATTAAAAGAATAATAAAAATAAATAATTGAAAGTAAAAGGATAGGAGACATCAGAAGAGAAAACGTGCTAACCTAGTTACTTCATTACTATTGTTACGAAGACAATTTCTAGTGCAATGTCAAACTATGGTTTCATTACTAGTTTCTAAGGTCAATAGATTTGAATGTGCATATACAATCTATCATATACTCCATGCGATTCTGAATCAGTCCTGAATCATTTGGGAGGTAGGTTATCCATGTTGTAGTGATTAATCCTAACTATTCCAAAAACATATCTAATAATCTAATAAGATTATTAACCCCCTCTGAAAGAGTTCCTGTGCTTTTTAAGTATTGAGTGATAATTGCGGTGACCGGTCAGTTCCTACACCAGGTAAGGAGTTAGTGATCCTCCTAAGTCCAATTTGGATCCATCATGACAGATAATTTTTCTTAATTGGGTAAGCTAGGTCTAAACCACCCGTACTACCAAAACTCAGGGTTACACGATAGTCAAGGAATATCTAATGAAACCATAATTTAATAGGAAACAATCATAAGAAAAGTAATTACATAACTAGGTCAACACTTTAAGTGCTTAGCCGCTCATACTAACGGTAACACAGTAAGAGATAAAAGAAATCATATATTGAAACTATATTTCTGACAGGTAGTCGTATTTGAACGGATTAAATACAAAAAGTAAGTAAAGTGTAATCTCCTTTAGACTCCAGGTGGAATTTTTTAAAGGCTGGAAGCCTTTGTCGCCTCTCTAATTGGCTGTGAACAAAGTGATGTCAGAATAGCTTGAATGAGGCTTCTATTTGTAGATATCGAACCTGTTACGGCATAACCTGTAAAGGTGTTACGCCATAACCAAGTTACACGGCATTCCATAATTAAGCAGCTGTTACGGCGTAACCAGATATGGTGTTACGCTGTAACCTTCATTAACTTCCTTGTACCATGATCGTCATTTCATATTTGTGGATTTTATAGTTACGGCAGAAAATGGATAAGGTGTTACGCCGTAACGATAACTTTGACAAGATTTCCTTTTAAATATAAAGTTACAGCGTAACTAGATATGGTGTTATGCCGTAAAGTCTTCCTTGATCTTCGTACTTGCTTAATTTATGTTACGGCGTAACTATTTTTAGTGTTACGTCATAACTGGATAAGGTGTTACGTCGTACGTACTTGACAGATTTCCTTCAAAATTTAGGTGTATGGCGTAATAGATTATGTGTTACGTTGTAAGTCTTCTTGATCTTCGTACTTTGCTTTAAATTATGTTACGGCGTATCTATTTTTAGGTGGTTACGTAATAAACATTCTTTCTAAATTTACACTTTAAGTCCTTTTTCCCTTGTTTCTTGTCACATTTTTGCATTTCACCTGAAAACTAACAAAAATTGCAGACAATAGCTCGTTTTTGAGTGTTAGTGAAACATTTGCAGGTATTTTAGAGGGTATTTTGCCACGAAAAAAGTATTAAATAATTTGATGTTATCAAATATCCCCCCATTTAACTTCTACTTGCCTTCAAGTAGAACCTGTTAAAATATTTCATAAAAAGATTTCTCTAGAATAACTTCAAGAAATGAATTTATAAAACTCTGATGCTGGAAAATATCAAAGCCAAACACCTTACGAAAAAGGGGATAAAAAAAAAAAAGGGGGGGGGTTCACTCCAACTCTCACACTAGTCTAGTGTTTCATTTTATGGAGTATCGCTCAATTGCACAGTCATAACATGTATTCTATCATAAACTTGGAAAGTACACAAGTCTGCACCAGTTAGAATTAGGGTCTAAATAACTCTTAAAGGCAACAAGGGTATTAAGGTTTAAAGGATGATATAGGATAGATATGGGATACACATTTAATGGTTATTAATAAAAACATAAAACAAAATTGTCTTAAAATAATATATGGTTTCTGTAAACTTAGCTACTGTCTCATCCATGGGTATAAGATGTCCAAGGTCTGTAAATATGTTCTTCAATAATGGGCTACTAGCTCCATTCTTCATAAGTATTGGTATAACTTGGTGTAATAATAGGCTACTAGCTCCATTTTACAGAGATGTTTTGGTGCAATTATGAGCTACTAGCTCCATTTTTTTATTTTTTATTTTGCATCATCTTAACATTTTTAGAACATGGGTGGCCTTTAGTTGCACCCCCTTTTCTTCATGGTAAAATGCTACAGGGTTTATATCTTTAATTATTGCCCCTGCAATATTCGATATTACACATACATCCCCCACTTGAGATAAACAATGTCGAAAGTGGTGGTACAGGGGGGTCTTGATAGATTATAACTGATTGGTCTTCCCGAAAGTTATTATTCTTTGTTCACATTCCCCCCGACCTATGGGAATTAAGTAACCAGAAGATTTTCATCACAAAGAAAATAAAGACTACAAGGTAGGCTAAGGTGAAATGGTGTAAAAAAACATTTAGAGTTGTGGTGAAAACATAGATTGGCTCAACATAGGTGATCTAGGGGTATCTCGCACTAATAATGAGTGCAACAGAAGGGTTTATCACAGGAGGTCAACAAGTCAGTGTAACATGTCGATAAATACACACATAGGCTATTTGGGTGATTTCCTAAATGTTGCATTCTGGAACTATCTATTCCTGCTAATCAATTAGGTCTCGAAAAGATGTATCATGCCAGTTCTAAGTCTATAATACTTACCGGCACACTTTCAAGATTTTGGTGGGATTTTTTGAATACTATGATGTAAATGGATATTAGCTAAATCTCACAAGTAATAATACAGGATAATGTGCATTCAACAAAGATTATTCTAGTTTATTTATAGAAAAATTTGTCAAAAATTTTTAAAATGGATATTTTTCAAGAAAACTAGAAAATCTGAAGGCAAGCCATACTGTTCAAGTATTAATTCTTACTCCCATCCCCCATTTGATTAGTACAATTCCTATTGTACATTAAGGAAATGAAAAATAAAATGAAAAAAAAAAGTAGAATTAAGACAATGAAAACTCCCTAAGCATTACTTTCAAGAGATTGAAATTAGGGGTATTATTAGATTATTCTCGTCTTCCGCACAAGCTCTTTATCCCTGTGTTCACTGTGGTATATCCTATATCATTAAAAGGGGTCGATCTCTTAATTTGGCTAGTTTCTAGGAGAAGAGAAACACTTGAGAGAGTTTTTCTAGTGAGGAGAAAATGTTGTTTTTATGAAAAGGAAATAAATGATAGCTTGCCTTTCTCAAGTTGGAAGAGTTTATTAGTCTTACAATATATACCGGGTATCCGTACCCAACTTAATACCGAAAGCGTACTATTAACTATTAAAACTACGAGCTATAGTAAACAGTAAATACACTGGTGACTGAGTTTTTTTCTATATCTAACATCTCCCTAAGGGATGGTCACCCTGAAATACTACTTAATCACTTCAGTCTTTAGCTCGTAGACATTAGATATCTTGTACATTTGGGATAGTGATCTTTTGATTCATCTTAGACTTGTCTTGTCTGTGATCTTGAGCCTTCTTGAGATCATCGCCCAAAAATTAATTATACATCATCTTTTATGGATGCCATTTGTGCACTTGTGAGAAATACATGATGTCAGAGTTTGCGGAAGCTTTGACACCTTTATGAGGTCTTTCATTACTCATAACAAGGTAGGTTGTGTTCATGAGCATTTCGGTTATTCCACTTGATATTGAGGGCTTCGAATTTCCATCTCTATTTCCATCTTTAAGATATCCTGTAATGAAAAGTTAGTAATAAAGAGAAAATTGATTTGAAAGTCAGTCTAAGGGTTTCTTATGAATTTATTTGGTAACACTTCGAAAGATTGGATGTTTATCAAATGATCAATAACGTCCAATTCTTTTAACTGGAACAGTTTGATTCACACAGAATCGCACCCATCGTTTCTTTCTAGTTGACACAAGTTTGATGTTCTTTGTTGAATCGCACAAGTCACTAACCTGGCTTGTTTGATGTTGGCTCTAGCAGGATTTCCATCTTCATTGTAAAAAACCATCGTTTCACTTGGATGTTCTGGCAATATCACAAGGATAATGTGTAGGACTCTTAGGATAGACTTGTTTCCACAGTGTGTGAAAGATAAGAGAATTGGATATGTGTCCTAACGGGATTAATTGACGATCTCTTGGCTCTAGACTCAACAGTGCATTTTGGTTCTAGTAATCGGAGGCTGGAGCTGACTGCCACCTGTTCAATATCAACTAACTCGGAGTGAGAAAGTCAATAGATAACGTGTTTAGTCTCTGTGAGAATTGAAACAAAAATCTTTTGAAAGATTCTGAGTGGCTAGGGAGGGTTGTGCATTGCATCACTTGGGTCATGAAGTCGATCTTCAATGTCAGCATCATCTTAGTGATTCTGGAGCATATGTATTGACCCAGTTTATGCCTAATAGTGAATGGGGGTTCTTTCTTTACACCCATATCTTTACAATTCTTTTAATTCTTCAACCCCTTCAGAGCTTACCGGATTTCATGACTAGAACCTTGTTCGGTGTATTCTTTACTAGCTCTATCTCAGTCGACACTTTTTCCTTATTCTCGCTTTTCTCCTTTTAATGTCATCTAAGGACTTCTTACACTAACTAGTGGATTGTCCCTGGGTAGATCTCTCCGGTTCTGGCTGGATCATTGGGAATAGTACGAACCTTACCTCCTTATAACTCCATTAAGTAAAATGCAATGGTCGGGTCTTTTGGGACAGGTGTTTCCTTTCAGAAAAACCAATTGAAAATTCAATTAAAGGGTACTTATGATATAATTATCATAAGCGTTTAGTACTCGATCGTTTTTGATTTTTTTCAGAAACCGATCCCCTCAAAATGTGCTTCGGTATTCCGAAATTTATTTAGCACGTTTGTGCGGAGTATATGAGTCCTAATAATCACTTGTTATTATTATACAATTTTTTAATCAATTTCTCCCTCTTTATCAAAAAATTTTTAAACCCTTTGACATTTTGGATATCAATTGATTTAAATATGTTATAAAATTTGGAGAAAAGTGTAGGCCCTTAATCGGCAAGTCATGTAAGAGGGGGGGGGGGGGGGGGGGGGGGGGGGGGGGGGGGGGGGGGGGGGGGTGACATATAATTGCTCCCCCTCAATCGTTAAGGGAATATAAATTACTCCAACACTTAGTCATCAAAAGATTAAGTAATTACTATGTACAAGGTATATTATTCACAATGAGAATAAAAAATTGACTTTTGATTTGTAACGCCGATGTCATCATGTTGATATGTTGATCAGCTGTAGTCAATATCTCTTATTCTTCCTACAACAAAACTTTTAGGACTTCGATATTTAGATCCTTCTATCATGTAGTATTTTCTCGATTGCAGTGATATGACGTCTTTGCTTTTCTCTTTTCATCCTCTGACACTCCTAGTCTCAATGCCCTTATTTGTACTCTTGAAAGATGAAAGTCTATTAACATGTGGTCTAGTTTTTATTACTCTTGTCAACGTCCATCACTAAACTTGTGTAGCTCATTCTGCCTCATCAACTTTCTTTGATCATTTCTGTTCTGTAGGGACAATGGGCTCTTGGCTTTAGGGACACTCGTGTAATCTTTCTTTGACATACATAATAGTCGGCTGATCCAATTTGTCGTTCAAGGTTGACCTTTGTTTGATAACTTTCAATCCCAGAGTGTAAGTTCCCACCACGAAAATTTGTATTCTGATCACCAGGTTTCTTATCCACATGTTGACTGCCGTGTGAAGACTAGTCTTGTCTGTCTTGGGCAGATGGTTGAGCTTTTCTTGAATATTGAGTAGGAACAGATCTTCAAAATCATTTGGATGAAGATTTTTGAAATCCTTTTCCGAGATCTTGTATTCTTGGTAATCAGCTCGGCGAAAAATTATCTCTCTTAGGTTATTGTATCCGTATTTTTCAAACACCATTACACTGATTCACATTGCGGTATTCGATCTGCGATCTGACTGCTTTCCGATCAGAGGGCTCACTGTGTTTGTTCGATGTAGAATTCCTTTTCCTTAAACCACCATGTGAGTGAATGCCATGACCGCCACTGATGTCCTTATTCAGTTCACTTAATTCAACCCAAAGATGGATATAATTCTTTAAGGCCAAAGTCTAGGTAACAAGCGGTTTGAGCTTGGATATGGAATAAGGCTATTTTTCGCTCTTTGTCACAGTCAGAGATAATCAGTCCTTGTTGAAGAAGGAAATTGTGGTTGAATAGTTACCTGACCTGAGTGACCTCTAAGGGCTAGTGGTTCAGATAATTACGCAGAATTTGATGACCTCAGAATCATCCAAATAACCTTATTTTCAGCATGCTTATGAGGCATTCATCCATCTGATATTGAAGAAAGACGCTGTTCTATGAAAGGCTTTAACAAGGTTGAAAGCTGGACCTTCATAAGTCAGCTTTGCAGAGCTCTTCTTTCCTGTGCGTCTGCAAAAATTTGATGAATGACCCAATATCATTCGTTCTTCCTTTGAAGCTTGTTCTCCGCAAGAACTTTATACGTTGTGGCGTATGTGTTTGCCCAGTTATTCTCTGGTTCCAGGAAGTCATTCGGGGGAATGGTCTATTCTGGTTCAGGTGTAGCAGATCTCTCGCCTTCTGGAATTGGCTTAAACCACGTAGTGGTCGACACCTTGGGAATGTGAGCATTATCGGTGTCCTCCATATCTGAGACGTGCCCTTCATCCTGCATTGGAATGTCATCTGAGGATTGTTCAGAATGTTCTGATTCGGTATCAGATCTGGGCATCGAAGAGTCAACAACAGCATCTCTTGTGTTAGTGATCTGCCATCCAGTTGAGGTAAGAGCTGGATGTTGCAGAGCTGGATGTTGTTTGGTAGCAGATGCATCAGACTCCCTTGGTTTCTTTGAACTTTGGTCATCATCTTTCGGAGGAGGTTGAGCTGACCCAGAAGCGGCAGAATCAGATCTTCTTCTCTTTGTTGACCTACCCTGGTTTGATCCAGCTGAAGGGCCTTCATCATCATCATCGTCTTCATCATCATCACTATCATGCTTTCTCTTGTGATCTTTAACCTTGTCTGCAACTTCCTTATCCATGGCGTCTTCATCTGCTATCAAAGCTTCCATAAGTGCATGGTATAGATGGTAGTTGGCAGTATTTATGTTTGCAGACTTGATCTTATTCATGTGTTTGAAGAGAGCACTCTTTAGATCAAATTCTTCAAGATCAACTTTATCAGTTGACCTGATTGAGTAAGTTGAATCTTGTTTCTCCTTACCTTGTTCCCTTTTGATTCTGATAATCTCCTTCGGACTCTTTTCAGATTCTTGATTCTGGATAGACTCTGGGCCAGGCTGCACTGAGTATTTCTCGATTAAATCTGCAGTGTGTCATTGATAAGTGCTTAATTACACATATCTTTTACCTCTAAAAACGAGCTTAAATGACCAAAAACAGACAAAAACTG
>BQNB010013560.1:0-71788 GCA_026074375.1 Tanacetum coccineum
AGTGATGCAATGCACAACCCTCCCAAGCCACTCAGAATCTCTCAAAATATTTTTGTTTCATTTCTCACAGAGACTAATATCTACTGTCTCACTCACTCCGAGTAAGTCGGTATTGAAAAGGTGGCAGTCAGCTCCAGCCTCCGATCACTAAAATCAAAGCGCACTTTCGAGTCTAGAGCCAAGAGATCATCAATTAATCTCGTTAGGACACATTTCTAATTATCTTGTCTTTCACACACTGTGGAAACAAGGTTATCTTAAGAGTCCTACACATTATCCTTGTGATATTGCCAGAACATCTGAGTGATACGAAGGTATTCACTATGAAGTTGGAAATCCTGCTAGAGCCAAAATCAAACAAGCTCTAGGTAGGTGTCTTGTGCGATTCTACAAGAATCAAACTTGTGTCAACTGGAAAGAAACGATGGTGCGATTCTATGTGAATCAAACTTGTTCCAGCATAAGAATTGACGGTTATTGAACATTTGACAACCAATCAAAACTATCGAAGTGTTACAAAATATTTTTATAGTTAACACTTAGACTGATTTTTCAAATCAATTTTCTCTTTATTGCTGACTGTTTTATTACAGGATCATTTAAAGATGGAGATGGAGATACCCAGTTCCAGTAATGTCAAGTTAATAACCGAATGCTCAGACACGACCTACACTTGTTATGAAGTTATGAAAGATCTCATAAAGGTGTCAAAGCTTTTCCGCAAACTCTCGATATCATATTTCTTCTTCACAAGTGCACAAGATGGCAATCAATTACTTAGATGTATGAGAGAATTATTTGGCTGATGTTCTCAAGAAAGGCTATTGATAAAAATCAAAACAAGTCAAAGTGAACAAGCTCAATTGTTATCTAAAGATCACTACAACAAAGTACTAGATGTAACATGAAGAATCAAAAGACTGCAAGCTGTAAGAGCTTAAGTCTAGTGTTTTCAAGGGTGACCTCCCTTAGGGGGAGATTGTTAGATATGAGTAAAAGACTCGGTCACCCTGTATATTTATTGTTTATAATAGTTCGTAGTTTAATAGTTAATCATATGTCTTTCGGTTTTAAGTCGGGTTCTAATACCCGGTATTTAGTAAAAACTATATAAGCCTCTTCCAACTTTGGAAGAGGTAAGCTAGTCATTTTTAACTTTACTTATTAAACACATTTTCTCTCACTAGAAAATCTCTCTCATGTGTTTCTCTCTCTAGAAACTAGCCAAGTCCAAGAATCGACCCCGTGTTATGATATATGATATACCACAGACATGAAACAAGAAGAAGAAGAAGAAAAAGAAAGGGTTTATGTCGTGGCTGAAAAGATACTATGCCCTACTTTATTATTATGTCTTTTATCGTGTACTTTCCCTTCAACTATACATATATTGTTTCCTTACACCCCTCCTTTGCTTATAACAACTTTGAAAATGTACAAAGTTTCAAAAATGCCTAATAAAATACTAGCAGCGTATTTTGCGCATAAGATGAAGGGTGTCGGGTTGGGGTTGGGGGGGGGGGGGAGGGGGGGGTGGGGGGGGGGCGGTACCCCAGGACATAATTTAGTCTAGCGAGCAAATGTGTCTCGTTTTTAAGTATTTTCTAAAAATAAACTGTACGATAATTGTAGAGTTGTTGTATAGAGACGGACAATGTATATCTTTTTAACAAATTTGGTAGTATTAATCGTGTGGGTTATTTGATTTCTTGTTGTTTTTTTAATATGCACAGATATAAATGTTGCACCATAGAAAACAATTTTTTGCTCATAATCAAATTGTAACACAAATTATACTAACATATATAATAACCTTATCGACGTTTCACATATAGTTATGTTATTCTTGAAACAATAAACACGTTACTTGTCTTTTTTAAAATATAGTTGTACCACATTTGTGACAATTATATTTTCTTTGTAGTATTAGGCTTAGATTAAATTATAACAAATAGGTCATTTGTAAATTCATAGTTAAGTGGTTAACAATATAAGAAATGTAGCTATTTTCTCTCAACGGATTATATGCGAATATTCTCCGATAAAGAGGTCTGTTAGCGAGAATTAAGTCTCGAATTAGCTTTCGTGCAACCATTGATTGGATTATGATAGAGTTGGATTTAATTAGGGTTTGTTTGTGATGGACATGAAACAAGTAAAAGAAGAAGAAAGAAAGGATTTATGTCATAGCCGAAAAGATACTATGCCTTACTTTATTATTATGTCTTTTATCTATGTTACTTTACCTTTAAACCTTATACATATATTGTTTCCTTCCACCCCTCCTTTGCTTATAAAAACTTTGAAAATGTGCAAAGTTTCAAAAATGCTTAAAAAAATACTAGCATGGTATTTGCGCAATACGGCGACGGGTACCTCGTGACTAAACTTTGTCTAGCGAGCAAATGTTGTTCGTTTATAAGTATTTTCTAACAATACCTTTACGAACTTGTAGAGTTGTTGTATAGCGACGACAATGTATATTTTTTTAACAAAATCTGATAGTGTTAATCTGTGTGCATAAATGATTTTCTGTCGATTTATACGCAACAGACTTAAATTTTTGCACCATAAAAAACAATCCTTTTGCTCATAATCAATTGCTAACACAAATTATACTACACTTATTTACCTACTTTATCCACGTTTCATCTATATATTATATTATATATATTATTATATATATATATATATATATATATATATATAACTATTCTATGAAACAATAAAACACGTACTCGTCTTTTTTAAATTATAGTTGTACCACATTATGAGAATTATATTTTATTTATAGTATTAGGCTTAGATTAAATTATAACAAATAGGTCATTTGAAAATTCATAGTTAAGTGGTTAACAATATAAGAAATGTAGTTTTTTTTTCAACGGATTACAAGCAAATATTCTCAGATAAAGAGGTATGTTAGCGAGAATTAAGTCTTGAATTTGCTTTCGTGCAGCCATTGATTGGATTATAATAGAGTTGGATTAATTTAGGGGTTGTCTGTGATGGACATGAAAAAAGAAGAAGAAGAAGAAGAAAAAGAAAGTTTATGTCGTGGCTGAAAAGATTCTATGCCCTACTTTATTATTAAATCTTTTATCGTGTACTTTCCCTTCAACTATATATACATACATACATACATATATATATATAAAATATATTTTATATTATATGTATATATAATATTATATACTATTATCTAATTATTATTATATGTATATATATATATATATATATATATATATATATATGTATATATATATATATATATATATATATATATATATGTATATATGTATCTGTATATATGTATATATATATATGTATATATATATCTGTATGTATATATATATATATATATATATATATATATATATATATATGTATACTATTATATGTGTATTTTTATGTAATTTATATTTATATATAGATTTACTTATATATAAATTATACTTATGTATCTATATTAATATATTTAAATATACATATGTATCTATATATAATATATATATATATATATATATGCTATATAATCTGATAATATTGGTATATTACATATATATATATATTAATAACCATATATATATGTATATATAAATATATGTATCTCTAAATTTATATATATATACAAATATATATATATATATTATTTTTATATAGATTACATTGTATATTTATATATATATATTTATGTTAAATTTGTATATTTATTTATATGCTATAGACTTATATTATATATAATATACATATATATACACATATTATATATTATAACTTTTTATATATATATATACTATATATTTATAATATTATATACATATAGATAATATTTATACATACTTATATTATATACACATAGTGTATAAACATTTTATATATATTACAACTACATACATATATATATCAAACATATTATAATATATATATATATATATATATATATATATATATATATATATATATATATATATTCTCATATATATATATATTATATTATATATTTAATATATTATGTATGTATGATGTAATATATAGTTGAAGGGAAGTACACGATAAAAGATTTAATAATAAAGTAGGGCATAGAATCTTTGCCTGCCACCACATAACTTTCTTTTTCTTCTTCTTCTTCTTTTTTTTGATGTCCATACAGACAACCCTAAATTAATCCAACTCTTTTATTAATCCAATCAAGGATGCACGAAAGCAATTCAAGAACTTATTCTCGATAAAACATTACCTCTTTAAATCTGAGAATATTTGCTTGTAAATCCGTGAAAAAAAAAAACTACATTTCTTTTATTGTTAACCACTTAACTATGAATTTTTCAAGCATGACCTATTTGTTATAATAGTAATCTAAGCCTATACTATAAATAAAATTTAAATTCTCTATAATGTGGTAAACTATAATTTAAAAAGTACGAGTACGTTGTTTTATTGTTTCATAGAATAGTTAGTAATATATATATATATATATATATATATATATATATATATATATATATATATATATATATGAAACGTGGATAAAGTTAGGTATATATGTGTATATAATTTGTGTTACAATTGATTATGAGCAAAAGGAGTGTTTTTATGGTGCAACATTTAAATCTGTTGCATATAAATCGACAAGAAAATCATTTACGCACACGAATTAACACTAACAGATTTGTTAAAAACAATATACCTTGTCGTCTCTAAACAACAACTTACAATGTTAGTAAGTTTCTGTTAGAATATACCTTATAACGAACAACATTTGCTCGACAAACAAATTTAGGTCATGGGTAACCGATCGCTATTATTTCGCAAATACCCTGCTAGTTTTCTATTAAGCATTTTTGAAACTTTGTACATTTTCAAAGTTGTTATAAGCAAAGGAGGGGTGTAAGGAAACAATATATGTATAGTTAAAGGGAAAGTACACGATAAAAAACATAATAATAAAGTAGGGCTTAGAATATTTTCTGCCACGACATAAATCCTTTCTTTATCTTCTTCTTCTTCTTTTTCTTGTTTCATGTCCATCATAGACAAACCCTAATTTAATCCAACTCCATCATAATCCAATCAATAGTTGCACGAAAATTCAAGACTTAATTCTCGCTAACAGACCTCTTTATCGGAGAATATTAGCTTGTAATGCGTTGAAAAAAGCTACATGTCTTATATTTTTTAACCATAATTAACTATGAATTTACAATGACCTATTTGTTATAATTGAATCTAAGACTAAACTACAAAATAAAATTTAATTTGTCACCAATGTGGTACAACTATAATTTGAAAAAGACAAGTACATGTTTCATTGTTTCATAGAATAACTTTACCTATATGTGAAACGTCGATAAGGTTATGTCTATACGTATATAATTTGTGTTACAATTGATTATGAGCAACAAGAGTGTTTTTATGGTGCAACATTTAAATCTGTTGCATATAAATCAACAAGAAAATCATTTACGCACACAGATTAACACTACCAGATTTGTCAAAAAGAATATAGATTGTCGTCTCTATACAACAACTCTACAAGTTCGTAAAGTTATTGTAAGAAAATACTTATAAACGAACAACATTTGCTCGCTAGACCAAATTTTGTCATGGGGTATCCTTCATCGTATTGCGCAAATACGCTGCTAGTATTTTATTAGGCATTTTTGAAACTTTGTACATTTTCAAAGTTTTTATAAGCAAGGGAGGGGTGTAAGGAAACAATATATGTATAGTTGAAGGGAAAGTACACGATAAAAGACATATAATAAGTTAGGGCTCGTTTCTTTTCAGCCACGGACATAACCCATTTCTTTTTCTTTTTCTCTTATTGGTTCATGTCTGTGGTATATCATATATTCATAACACGGGGTCGAGTCTTTGACTTGGCTTAGTTTCTAGAAGAGAGAAGCACATGAGAGAGATTTTTAGTGAGAGAACAATGACGTTTAATAAGTAAAGTTAAAATGATAGCTTACCTCTTCAAAGTTGGAAGAGGTTATATAGTTTTTACTAAATACCGGGTATTAGAACCGACTTAAAAACCAGAAAAGACATATGATTAACTATTAAAACTACGAGCTATTATAAACAATAAATATTTCAGGGTGAACGTAGTCATTTTACTACATATCTAACAATCTACCCTTAACGGGAGGTCACCCTTGAAAACACTAGACTTGCTCTTACAAGCTTGCAGTCTTGTGATTCTTCATGTTACATCTAGTACTTTGTTTGTAAGTGGATCTTTAGATAACAATTGAGCTTGTTAAAACTTTGACTGTTTTAATTTTGATCATGTAGCTTTTCTTGAGATCATCAGCAAATTTTTCTCTCATCATCTAGTTATTGATTGCCCATTTGTGCACTTGTGAAGAGAATATTGATATCAGAGCTTGCGGAAGCTTTGACACCTTTATGAGATCTTTCATAACTTCATAACAAGTGTAGGTCGTGTCTGAGCATTCAGTTATTAACTTGACATTACTAGAACTGGGAATCTCCATCTCCATCTCCATCTTTAAATGATCCTGTAATGAAACAGTTAGCAATAAAGAGAAAATTGATTTGAAAAAATCAGTCTAAGTGTTAATTATGAAAGTATTTTGTAACACTTCGATAGTTGTTGATGTTTGCAAAATGTTTTTTATTTTGCACTAGGTCCATGATTCGTAATTTTTTTCTACGTTCAATAACGTAAAATCTTATGATGGAACAAGTTTGATTCAGTAGAATCCGCTCACCATCGTTTCTTTCAGTTGACACAAGTTTGATTCTTGTTGAATCGCAAAAGTCACCTACATAGAGCTTGTTTGATGTAGGGCTCTAGCAGGATTTACAATTCATAGTGATTCCGTCATATCACTCGATGTTCTGGATTTATCACAAGGATAATGCGTTTGGACTCTTAAGTTAACCTTGTTTCCACAGTGTGAGAAAGACATGATAAATGGAAATGTGTCCTAACGAGATTAAATTGATGATCTCTTGGTCTTGACTCGAAAGTGCGATTAGATATTAGGTGATCGGAGGCTGGCTAACTGCCACTTTTCAATACAGACTTATCGGAAGTGTGAGTGAGACAGTAGATTACATGTTAGGCTCTATGACAATGGACAAGTTTCTTTCAAGAGAAACTCGAAATGTCTGGGATTGGTTGTGCATTGCATCACTGGGTCTATGATGTCAGTCTTCAATACCAACAATCATCATTGTGATTCTGACAACATATGTATTGACCCGGTTTCTGCCTAAGTGTATGGAGGGCTTCTTTCTTTACACCCTTTAGCATATTCAATTCTTTTCATTCCTCATCCGCTTAGTGCTTACCGAGAACTTCTTGACTTGCACCTTGTTGGTATATTCAAGTACTAGCTATATTTCAGTCGGCACTATTCCCTTTGCTAACTTTTTCTCCTTTTTATCATACCTAAGGACTTTTACACTAACTAGTGGAATGTCCCTGGGTAGATCCCTCCAGTTTGGCAGGATCATTGGAACGAGTTAACTATCTCTACCCATACTTTATAACTTCGAAAAAGTATTACATATGGTCAAGTCTTTTGGTACAGTTCACCTTGCAATAAAATCATTATTGAAAAACTCAATCAGGTACTTATGTTATAACTATCTATGAGTTTGTACACAGATTGTTATTGCATTTCAGAAAAGCTCCCCCTTCAACCATGTGCATCGGTTATTCGAAAATGTTTAGCTCATGGGGGTGGAGAACTACACCTGAGAAAACCTTCATGATGTATGATTATATTTTAGTTACACAGCTTGTGTATGGAACATATTATGCTCCCCCTCAATCGTTGAGGGTATGTGGTTTAGTGTCAGCTATGATAATTTTGATAGATTTTTTCATTAAACTCAAAAACTGGTTTTTTTAAGTTTAATGATAAACTCATGAAAGATTTCATACTCTGTCACATAACATCAAATTCCATACCAACTTAGAATGATACAACGTTGTATGTTGCAATATTACCAGACATGATATTGATCTTAATCATTCACTTCTCTTGATTAGTTGGTAGCCAATATCTCTGAGTCTTTAACTTTCTCCCAAATATCTCGATGACCTGTAGGTTTTTGTAGTAGAGGTGGTGGTGGTGGAAGTGTTAATGTTGTATCAGTTGTCTCTGTTACGGCTAGAGGGGAACATAAGCATGATGCAAATAGAGCTTTGAGATTTGGTTCATTACTTCTTTTTGTCTCTCCTGACCCGGTTACATTTCCATTTGCACTTCAGACATTAATATATTTGAAACAACACTAGTTACACGGGGTAGCGGGGATGGGGGGGAGCATTGTTTTCTCTTTCATTTGAAACTTTTCTCCCAAATATCTCGTTGATCCTGTAGGTTTTTGTAGTGGAAGGTGTGGTGGTGAGTGTTGCTTGTATTTTGTTATCAATTGTCTTTGTTCGCTAGGGGGAACACAGCTGATGCATGAAGAGCTCTAAAGATTGGGTTCATTAGCTTCTTTTGTCTTCCTAGACCCGGTTACAACTTTCAATCGGCATCAGACATTAAATTTGAACAACACTAGGAGGGAAACCTCAGCTTGATGCAATAAGTAGCTCTGATGATTTGGTTCCTTAGCTTAGATTTTGTCTCTCCTAGACCGGTGAACTTTCCAATCGGCATCGACAGTAATTTGAACAGCACTCTCCCCATCAATCAATGACCCGTTTTTCTTTTGAATGAGGTTAGTAGTCATTGATTTGAGTGTCAAATTGTCCGAATTGATTTTCAAAACAATACTTTTACCAACCGTGGGTTAATCAAATAATTTTGAAGAATCAAATTAAGAATAAATTTTTTGGTTATCAAACAGGAAGACTTCTCTTCCGAATTTAAGAAAAATGCATTGAAACGTAATTAATCCAAATTGCATGGATATGAGTAATCCCACGCTTCGAGGTAAAATTAATTTTCCCGTGGTTGAGGTACAGTTGTCTTTCAGACAACTATCGTTCCTTCAAATGAGAATCCGGGTTGCATTTTGAAGTAATTGCAAACCATTTTGTTAATTCCATTTGACTTCACTAATATATTTACCAAGTTTTTTTTATGTACCTTATGTACAAAGGATACGCGAGGACACTTCATTACTCATCATCTTCTTCTTAATAGGCGTATTGAGGGGTTTTAGGGTTTAAACTCTTATCAAAGTAGTGGGTAGTAGTAGAAATTCGAAACGCTCTATTGGTAAAGCTTTTGTGAGGATATCTGCCGTTGGATAGTTTGATCCACGAAGTAGAGTTCAACCATTCAATTTTCTCCAACTTGCTCTCGATGGAAATGGTGTCGTATGTCGATGTGCTTTGATCTGGTGAGTGCTGGACAATTGTTGACAGCCTTAGAGCAATGGGACTTTTGTTTATCACAGGTACAGGAGGAGGAATCTTATTAAACAGAAAGCCGTAGTCTTTTAGATGAGATCTAATCCAAAAGGATTTCTGAGCACCAGCATCCAGGACATTGCAATGTTATTCCGCCTCTTGTTGTTGAGATGGCCGTGCTTCTTTGCTTCTTTTGTATGACAGCTAATAGGCCGTGCTTCTTTGCTTCTTTGTAGACCAGCGTAACTAATCTATCTCTAAGAAAATGGAGCACTTCCCGAAGTACTTATTCTCGAATCATGACATCCCGCCCCATGATCCGCATCTGCTTTAAGCTGTTAGTGACATAGCATTGCCTTTCGGATCACCAAAGACTTGTTAATGGTTCCTTTTAGGTACCGAAAGATACGTTTGATTGCTTCAAGGTGCTTTTTGGTAGGCTTAGCCTGAATATATATAAGCACACATGCACACATACGAATTGCAAGTCTGTAGTTTAATGGATGTTAAGGTACATTAGGGAGCCAACCATTCCTCTAAATCAAGTTTGGTCAACTGGAATCCCCATGAGATCCTCGTTCAGTTTCAATCGATCCACCATTGGTGTATCGACAGGGTCAGAGAGATCCATTCCATATTTCTTTAAGGTTTCGAGAGCATATTTTGCTTGGTTAATAAAGATGCCTCTAGGACTTTGAGAAACTTGTAGTCATAAGAAAAATTGACATTTGTCCCATCATTGTCATCTGAAATTTGGAGCTCTATTTCTTTGGAAAAATATGTAACAAGCATTATGATATGTTGAGGCATAAATAATGATTGTCATCTACGTATATTTGAACAAGTTTGAATATGTTTGCCTGATTTGCGTATGTATATCGTTGGATGACCCACCCCACGGAACCCTTAAGAAATTGTTGGCAAAAGGGAACTTTGATAGTGTTGTCTACCACGCCCTTGGTGCCTGCTTTTACCCGTATGAGCTCTTCTTTAGTTGATAAACTCGAGTAGGTTTATCCTGGTTCTTCAATCCTTCAGGCGACTGACAAAAGACTTCTTCTTGGATCACCATTCAGGAAAGCAGTTTTGACATCCATCTGGAAGTGATCATATTCTTGGTTGACAGGCATTGGCAATGAATATCTGATCGGCCTCTATCCGTGCAAATGGAGCAAACAATTCTTCAAATCAATACCTTCTCCTGACGATATCCCTTTGAAACTACCGAGCTTTGTTTTTTCAGTACATCACCATATTCATACAAGCTTCACTTTGTAGATCCTCTTTGACGGCGATAACCATAACATAGAACTGGGCGAGGTTACTAATTCCCCATAGTTCAAGTCGATCAAACTTTGTGAATTTCATATGATGCTTGAAACCAGTAGTCTTCTATCTACGGCCATTTTAAAGTTCTTAGGTTCGACTTTTGGACAGTTTAGTATGGAAACAGCACATAGAAGCATCGGATGGCTAACTGTTTTCCTAGGTTGATACAGGACGAAGAGGGATTGCCATCGATGTTATCAAGAGGGTAATCTTTGGTTCCATTTCTGAGATGATCTGGGTGGGTTGAGTAACTTAGTTGGGGTTCAGCTAAATAACATCCCATGATGTTGATGTGCAGAAACTAGTTCTCTTACAAAGGGTTAACTGAAGGGAAATGAGGGTTCAGCTTGAGTATTGAGGGTCTTTGTAGTGGTCAAGCTGCAAACAACCTTGAGGAAAGACTGTGCGGATGCACTTGTGTGGATGAAATAGTGAATGAATTGTAGAAGGCGCATCTTGAGCAATCGTGGCAGAAACAAATGTATTTGTAGAAACAAATTAGAGCTATTAAACAACAGTAGCCTTGTAGGGGGTATGGTTCAACTATCTGTAGATTGATCAAAGTATTATCGAGACATCGGCTGGATAAAATCTCCTTCTTTATCTGTTTGGTGATGTATGTAGTTGCAAGGACAGGCGATGGGGCGAGCCTTGAATTGAGTTGTCCAGGGGTCATCATGATAGGCTCGGGTCTTGAACTGATGCGTACAGGAGCCATTGTCGGATGCATCTCATCGAATGTGACGTGAATTGTTTCCATTAATCGACGAGAGTTTCTTGTGAAGATTTCTATAGCCCTTCATGCTAGGTGCATAACAACGAAATCCAATGTCAGATTTGGCTTGAAATTTTTCCCTAGATCTTTGCTATTCATTTCGTTAGGATAGCATAGTGCCAAAATACTCGGAGAAACGTAAGATCAGGATTATTATCATGTACAAGCTCCATTAAGGGTCTTGTTGTGGATAGAGTATGACATGAGGATCGGTTCTGGGTGTAACAAGCAGTAAGCTATAGTTTGATGCCATAAAACATGGTGCTTTGAGAATTCGGCATTGTACGTGCTGCTTCCATATGTGTTCACGACTTTAGTCTTTTCGACAACGTCGTTTTGTTGAGGAGTTCTCGAAACAGACTTTTGATGAAATATGCCAACATCCATTCATGATTTAGACTTAACTTGGTTGATGAATTCGTTCCTTATTTGTTCGATGTATCTGACTGTTTTGTTAGGACAACTGTATTTGCTTAAGATAAGTGATGACAAACTCTGGTGTTTTTCCTTTGATCTCAAAAACTTTACCCCATGGAATCTTGAATAGTCATCCACGATGACTAAAATGCTTTTTTTACCATTAATACTCTGGACTATCATGGACCACACAGATCACTTGTGAAGGGTATGAGAACTTCCATATTTGTGTTTTTTAGGTTTTGGTTTTGTGGGAGAACTTCTTGCTTTTCCAAGTTGAAACAAGCTGAGCAAAGATGATAGTTTTTGAAACTATAAACTTGGTAGACTCTAACCAGGTCTTTCGAGCAGATCATTGATTGTGCCGGAGTTTACAATTGTATAACGACGTTGCCACAGCCATTGATTTGGATTGGAAGCTTTGGACAACAAGCATTTTGGAGAAGATTCTTTATATCATCTAATCGAATATGTATGTATCTTTTTCGGGGGCTATAGACTACCTTTAATTAAGTATAGGGTTTTGCACCATTAATATCATGAACAAAGCCCCCCCCCCCCCCCCCCCACACCCCCACGCCCCTGCTTTATGAAGGCAACTTCAAAGTTAGAATCACAAAATTGCCTACAGAGAATAAAATGTGTCTAGTCCCTCCACGTAGTATACTCTTGAGATCACACTTGTACTATAACATTATTCCCCATAACCCATGATAGCTCCAAAGTGATCATTCTGAATCTGACTGTTCCCTATGAACTTTTACACAAGTTTATTGAGCTTTTCTGAAACGTATTCCCCGTCATATGTTTTGAACAGCTGAGTCTAGATACCAAGGATGACATGTACGACCTGCATTCTTGAATAAGTTTCGAGTATGGAGATTTTGGAATTTCGGTTCCCTAATTTTTGTTGGGGACCTGGTGGTTAGCAGTTATGATAGAACATTGCACAGAAAGCCTAGTTAAAGGGCACAGTTCGCCTAAGGCAAATTTATTTCCTATGGGTCTCCATTGATAACCTACAACTAAGTTTTCCTTAAGGCGACTTTCTCTTCATGTGGATTCATGATAACCAACATTGGCAAATAGTTTGCCCGTTGCTTTCCAAACCTCGTTTGGTTCTTGTTCATATGTTATCTGACAGTTTGCCTTTTGGTTTCTCAGATCTGCTTCCGTTTTTCAAGACAAATTTAACAGTGGGTCGGTAGCATTCACAGATTCACAGATATTAACAACACAATTTCTTGATTTGAAGAGTTCACAAATTTGTTTACAAGTTTTGCTACTCATATTCAGAATTCGAGATTATTTTTTTTTTTTGAATTAATTGCAACAGCTTAGAGCTAATGCTAGAATCCAACCCGATTCAACTTTTGTCCATACGACTTATTTGTCCTCGGGTGGTCTTCTACTTTCTTATTATTCTCGGTTTGTAGCAAGCAGGATCTAGTGAATTAAGGAACCAACACTTTGTATTGCTTCTAGGCTTTGATCCGCTTGCTTTAGTGGAATTGTTTACTCCTGTAGAAGGAATCACTGTGACATTAGACTGATGAACTTTCTGTGGCCTTATCTGTTTCTGTGTGTCATTAATTGACATTTTGCATGTATCATTAAAAGTAACTTGCTTTCGCCTAATTAAAGGGATAAAGGCAGCAACCTTGTTATCTCTTTCCTTGAATTCTTTCGGGCAAGTGCCAATAACATATTCTACCAATTCCTGAGAAAGCTTAGTGTACTTACAAGCAGAATTAAATGCAGTATCTAGTGGTTTAACTACTCTAGCTTCCTCTACAATCTCCCTAACTATTTCTACACTCTCCTTAAGATGGTTTATATAGTCTAAATGAGCACTCCTATTGTTCTTAAGGCGAGGAGGGATTGGTTCTACGTCTATGGCATACATACCAGGAGCAAGAACTTTTGTTTTGATAGAAATTCTAGTGGAAACTTTCAAATTGCCTTCTAATTGAGCCTTTAGATCCTCGATCTGTGTTAACAAGGAAGATGTCTTTTCATTTGTGCTAGCACGCGTGATCGTAATAGACTCAAACAATTCCTTGTAATGCTGCTTAACCTTTTCTATTTCTGCTCTAAAACGTTCATTTTGTTCAAGAAGAGCAGTGACATTTTTAGCATTAGAAGGTTCGCAACTTCTGTCATTCACATTAGAGACTAGAACTTTCAAGTCTCTAATTACGTTGTCTTTTTCTTGAATCTGATGTTCTAGATTCTTAATCTTAAAGAATGAGTGAAAATCAGGAGCCTTTTGTGATGCTTGTGATTTGTTATTATCAAAACTTTCTTGAAGATGTTGATACTTCAATTGCAAATTTAGGTTTTCCCTTTCAAGTTTTGAAATATGTTTTATCTCATTTTGAACTTTAGACATCTCAGCTTCAAGATCTAGACAACGTGATTTTTCCACATCATACAACAGTTGATTCGACAAACAATTAGCAATCAGATTCTCATTTTCAATGAGAAGGTTTTTCTTCACAATTTCAGCACATTGCTTGTCCACGACATTCTGATCCACTTCGTTATTCATTTGATCAAAGATTTCTTCCATTCCTATTACTTCTTTAAAGAGAGCCGTTTGAACTCCTGCAAAGTGTTCTTTAAGAGTTTTGAAAAATGGAATAACTTCAGTGAGGTAACATCTTTTTGTTTGTTCAAAACCTCTTTCCCCTTCTGTAACACCTGTCGGTGTGATTCTCTTTTTGCAAGTTTTGTCAAATTCCGTAAAAAGTTATGTGAGTACATAAAGATTAATCTTCACTTGACTTTTTGTTGGAAGAACTCTGGGGACAAGCGTGACAGGAGTATTGGGTGGATACACTGTCAATGCTGAAAGTGGTTTTGGAACTGAGGTCTCATCCTTTTCCTGTCATTTTCATCTTTGGACCAAAATAGTTGTTCAGGGGTCAAATCTCTTTGTGGTACAAAGGTTGCAAGAAGGTTATCTTTTGAGTAATCTGGGGGGCAATCCTAACTTTATTTTGCACACATAGAGGGCTTTTCATTTTCTCAAGCATTCTTTTCCTAGTTATCTTAGCTATCTCTAGGGTGTCCTCTGAGTCATGCACAACAGCAGGTGCATGATTAGTCATGACTATTTCATTACCACTATAGAGGGCAGACTGAACTAGCTTTGTACGGGTAAGACATAAGTGATTTTTATAGCCTATTGCCACCTTGTTCTTTTCATCATAAAACGATTTTGGTTTACATAACATGTGAACCGTTTGAACAGACTGATCTTATTTGTATAATCTATCTTCAACCTTTTCTTTTAGCCTTTTTATGTCTAAAAACTCTTCAAGGAATTTGTCTTCTTTTTGTTTAAAATCCTTTTTCAAAATGATTGTTTCTTCCCTCATCGTCTTATGATGGTTAAGGGTAAAACGAAGTTGCATTTGTAAAGAATAAAGTTCTGAATTTAAAGAAGTTTCTTTTCAATTTCGGTCAGAGATAATTATCCTCATTTGTTCATCAATATTTCGTTCTCTATCAGTTAATTCAAACTTAGCCCTTTGTTCATACATCCCGACCAGTTCCTTATATCTTGCAAGTTCAGAGGTCAATGAGTCATTAACTACTGTATCTGGTTTTTTAGTTAACCTACTTTGTACACCCTGTTGAATACCATCTTCATGCATTTCATCGAGAATTAACATCAATGCATCATTTTGTATAGAAGATACATTACTTTGTATAACATTTTCTTCGTTGTCTTCCACATACTGATCATACCGAATAATATTACTATCACTCGTATAGTCAGCATCAGAGTCAACAACGTAGTTGTGTTGTACATCGCTCTGCATCTCGTGAACTTCATGATACTTATCTTCACAATCTGAATAGTATTCACGATCTTCTGACATATTAGACATTTTGTTAAATTATGATATGATAGGTTTTGATCGATCAATAATTAGTGAGGGTACGTTAAAAGAGGTGAGGTTAACGTATTTGTTTCGTGTTTTAGTGATATTAAGTCCCACGTTTGAATAAATTCCAAATTGCTCACATAACTGCTCAACTCGTCGCCAGTGATAACAACTCGTCGCGTTGAAATTAAAGCAACCCGCCGCTGATTGAGTGAGGCAAACCGCCGTCAATAATTTCAAGCAACCCGCTGCTGAGTTTTCAAACCGCCGTCAATATAAATAATCAACCCGCTGTTAATATTAACTCAACTCGCCGCCTAAAAATCTAAGCAACTCGCCGCCAATAAATCAAACCGCCAGGGGTACTTTTCGTATTTTTCAATTAAAATATTCAAACCGCCGTCTACCTGTTCAAACCGCTGCTTAGTAATACAAGCAACTCGCCGCTTAATATTAAGCAACTCGCCTCCTAAGCAAACCGCCGTGTGTCAGAGAGTTGGTAACCAACTAAATAAAATATTCAATTTAATCAACCCGCCATAATGAATATCAGCCAACTCTCCACGAAGAACCACGAACTTTATCACTTCAAAACACCTATAAATCACCCTTTTGAACGATTTCACTTGATTTCTTCTGCATAACTCAGTACCACAAGGCTATAACAACTAGTAACACCCAAACTTTAACATAACAAACATCAAAATTCAGGGAAAAATAAAAACGAGCTATAACCTTCCAAAAGTGCACTTTTTGATCTAAATCAAGAAAGAAATCACACATACACACGATCTAATCATCCCATAAGCTCTGATACCAATTATGGTATATCATAAATCATAACACGGTGTCGATTCTTGGACTTGGCTAGTTTCTAGAGAGAGAAACACATAGAGAGAGAATTTCTAGAGAGAGAAAGGTTATGTTTCAAATGAAAATGAATATTTCTAGCTACCTCTTCAAAAGTTAGAAGAGGTATATATATAGTACTTACAATATATCGGGTATTAGTACCCGGTTAACTACCGAAAGTCAAACGTTAAACTATTAACTACGAGCTATAATAAACAGTAAAATACACAGGGTGACCGAGTCTTTTTCTAATACCTAACATGTAGTTTTGATGTTGTGTTCGTGATGGTTGAATAAGATATGATGCTAGAATGCTTATTTTTGATAGTAGCTTGTATAACTTATTCAGGCTTATTTTTAAGCTATTTCTTGGCTTATTTGGGCTTATATGCCACGTGTAAATTCCCAAAATCACTAGGAAAGTGATTTTGATTATTTTTGTGTTATGACATATGTTGTGGACTATTTTTGAGGCTTATGGTAGTAACCAAAAGCGATACGTAGCTTAATAGCTTATTTTCAAGCTTAATATACGTATTTTGGAGTTTATGGACTCACGACCCAATAAGTCTATTTGAGCCGCGACTTAATGGGAAGGCTTATTGTGGTCCGGATTATTTCTATATATAAGTATATACTTATATATGTAAATGGACATTGATTTTGGACTTGGATTATATTTTGGACTTATAAATGTCCTAATGGACCCTTGTTGGGCCTTAAGGCCCAATAAGCGATATGTAGTTGTTATGAGAATTTTGACGGACTTTTGAAAGTGGAAATGTATTTACGAAGTGATATTGAATGATATTTTGAAGGAAAAGTGTTGGTAAGTGTTAAAGATTGAGATTTTGGAATTTTGTCGAAAAGTGTCGAATTTGTGAAAATTGATGAAAATAAGGTTTGAAACCTTGGAAAACGTTGTATAAACGTACGGGTCATGTCGAAATTTCATAAAAAGTTTATACTTAGAAATTTTCTTAAAAACATGATTTTTGATTTTAAATAATAAAATAATATTTAATTATTTTATTTATTTAATAAATTCACTAAAAGACGAAAAATATAATTTTTCTCGAAACTTCTCTAATGTGTTTATTATGAGTAAACGTTTCATTTTCAACCGTATAATGATTATTTTGAAGTGTCTAAGGTTTACCGAATGGACTTGTCGAGATATATATATATTTATAATTATTAATTATAAATATTTATTTATATTACTTATCTATTTTCTATAAATAGTATAAGTATGTATTATCGGGGAATGAGATTGATATGATTGTGGAGTTAAGTCGTCAACCATCACACCACTAAAAACTATTTTGGGTAATTGTACAACGCATCTAAACTCTATGCATCAAACGTGAAGATTGTTTTGGAATTTGATGATTAAATTGGGACGTTAACTGGACTAGGTCGTGTGCGGGCGTCGTTGCATTTGCTTGTATGATTGAGATTGGGTAGCTAAAGACTTGCTTGAGGTGAGTTCTCGTAGCCCCACTTTTTACTGTTTTTCCGTTGGGGGAAAATGATACTCAAATGTGTTTTGAAATGTTTTGAATTGATCTGTGCGAAATGTGGTTTTGTTTTTGGGACAAGATATGTGCTTATGACTGCTATGTGAATATTATGTGATTGTTTGGATCGGATGGGTACGCCTACCCAGTGTTTGTAAGATTTTTGGATCGGATGGGTACGCCTACCCAGTATTTGTGTGATTATTAGAGCGGATGGATACGCCTACCCAAGTTTGTGTGTGGCCCTGCCCTAAATTTAGTGCTCCAGCTGGTAGGCCCTTTAGGTGCGTAATTGACATATGGTTATTGATTAGCGATGACGCTAAGGTTGTTTGCATATATTCACTATCATATAACACTATTGTCTACTGTTGAAATATTGGCACAGCTTTTGGGTTTAAGGTCAAACCTACGAGCTCACCAACATTATTGTTGACGTTTTCTAGTATCATTTTCAGGTGAAGTGAAAGAGAAATAATTGATGATTGTGCTAGCAGACTTTGAAGTATCCTGAGTGGATTTTTGTTTGAAGTCTTGCTTGCTTGTTGTTTTGATTTTAGTTTGGATGTTATGGAATAAGTTTGGATTATGGTCCCCTGTGTTGGCTTTTGAATAATTGTAAGAGATTGTGTATTTTAGTTGCGATTTGGGACATCACTTGAGTTTGTTTAAGGTTGATGGTCTTCATAGCACTTGAGGTTTATGCAATGTAGTTTTCTCTATTTTGTATCTTGTGTTATGATTGATCATTATGTTACATTCCTGAGTTTTCGCCATTATCGGGGTGTGACAAATTCTTAATCAGAGCCAAGGTTATAGAGAACTAGGTGGATTGGCCTAGACTATAACCTAAGATCCGTCGTCTAGTTGCGTATAGGATCTATGTGCGCGATGTTCCGCTTTTGTGTCCCTTGTGTGCCTTAGTTATGTGAGTCATTGAAATAGGTGGGCTCAATATTGAATATGAATAGGAAAGGATGTGAATATAAGTACGATGGCTAACGTAATTATAAGCGTATCACAACTCACTCATACTCAATAATGTTGTTCACACAAATCGATGTTGACACCGTAGGGTGGTGTTATGTGCATATTGGTATATATAGTAAGATATTTTATATATGTGCGAGTCTTCCCACTTTACTAACATTGCCCATGTTCTCCCTTGTATAGATAATGCCGCTAAGGATGAGGACCCAAAGTGCTGGCCGGCCTGCTACCGAATCACTAGGAGGGGGAACAGGTGAACGGGTTGGTAGAGGTGGAAGGGGTAAAAGACCTAGGGAAGGTAATGATGAGCGTGTTGATGAATTAAATGGTCAAGGAAATGACCAGGGTTTGGGAGCTAACGAGGGTGTAGAGGGAGTCAATGGGAATGTAGAGAGAGCCAATAGGGGTGCACCCGACTTCTCAACAACCATTGCCGTATTGTTTATTGTTGCTTGAACCATAAAAATTAGGGTTTTTATAAACCCTAGTAGAAGCAGCAGCAGGCTATGAAAGGGCACCAGGAACTAGATACAGGTTTTGGTTTTTCTGGTTTGTGTAACATAATGATACATGTTTCTGGTCGATGATCTGGGCATGGTATAGCAGCAGGAAGATTGTTGGTGGTCATATAATGACATCTTCACATATATTCAAAGGTTTAGTACTGCCATGTACACTCGTTGTTTCGTTTCCTCATTAGGTACATGGGTTTCCTATCTGTTGTCATTGTTACTACTGGTTTATTAAGTCGCTCGTGGTTACTGCTGGTAGTTATAGTTCACGATTTGTGTTGGCTCTTCAAACGGTTTCTATTGGTTGTGTTACATTCCTACTGGTCATTTATGCTGGTTGAAGAAAGTGCAGATCAATAACAATTTTGCAACCACTCAGCAACAGTCAGTGACAGCTTTAGTGACAGATTTGAGACATAAATATGGTCACTAATGATAGTTTTGGTTTGTACGGGTAGCTTTGTCCGATATAGCTAGTTTGTACCGCTAGCGGCGGGCGATATCGGATGAACAACAGTTTGGGTTTTGGAAGCTGTTAGGATCTGACGAGATGATGTTTTGCTCGTTTTGGGAGATTATTTGAAGAAGACATTTGCTTATTACTTATTGATGTTGTAGTTGATTTTTACAGGTTTGTGTTTTATCATATCTTAAAGGAGTAGTCACCTTTAAGATATCTTGTTCTGTGGATTATAAAGGTGGTTGACGAAGACTTGATGAATCTAAGCAAAGATGTACGATCTATTATGATGCTTTACTGTCGTACATCTTGCTATCACTTTAAGAGTTAGTTAATATGCTCAGTGTCTCATTTAATTAGAGTGGAATGAGGATTTTGTCAAGAGACATAGGTCTAATCTATAATAGCAGAGTTGAGATCTCAACGTAATGTGATAAACAGGGATATAAGACACAAGTTTGGGAAATTCAACATCTTCAACAAATTCGTATTATTCGCTATTTCTTCATCATTATAATTTGCTGCTGGAGCCTACTCAAGTCCATGATCAAGAAGAATGGGTAAAAATGTTCAAGGGGAAGCGTATTGTTTATTTACCCATTACATGCACTCCCTTTTTGATTATGACAAAAAAGGGGAAGTGTGCATTGTTCAGGGAAGTTCTTCATCTATATTAGCTTCAGGGGAAGCTTGTGCTTATTAGTTTTGTCATTATCAACTAGGGGAAGATTGTTAGGAATTATACTTTGAGTTGATTATGACAAAACATATTAAAGATGGAGGACCTACAAGACAAAGCTGGAATAAACATTATGCTTGATTGAAGATTAGTCTAACCAGTATTTAATGTGCTCAGCTAAAAAGATTAAGATCAACATGAATGCTGTTGAAGATTAGTCAATAGTATTCATGCTGATTTTATAGTTTACTAATTATATTTGATTTATCTTGTCTTGTAACCCTAACCCTCTAGTATTTAAAGAGGGGTAGGCGTCTAGGTTTATCATTCATTCAATTCACAATGTAAACCTAAAGGTATGTGTGTGTACTCTAGGCGTCAAGTCTTTGTAAGACGCCTAGCTTTAGTAGCTAGCTTATAGTAGATTAGTTAGTTATTGTAAGCCTTGTTATCCTCTGATCAAATACAATGAAAGGCTTAATGTTTAGTAGTAACACCTTGTTCTTAATTATGATTGTATTTTTGTTATTCCGTGATCATGATTTTGATATCCCTAGATGAGCTATGATCGTGGATCAACAGTGTTGACATAGCTTTGCAAGTTCGTGTACTTCATGATACTCATCCATATGATCTACAAAGGTATCATGATCTTGTTACCTCAAACGGAGTATTCGAGACTATTGATGGCCAGCTTCTCATGATTGGATATTCAGATGAAAGATTTTACCTATGACATGGTCTGTGTGGTGGGAGCCTATCACATCAGAGTCGAAATGCATCGAATTGATCAAGCTATCAAAGACCATGGGTTCCACATTGAGTGCCAAATATCCTCGGGTGAATCATCACAATCATCGTCAAAGTTGGTAACTGTTCTCCTGCAAGAAATAATGACTATTCTTCATCCAGTACTGCACCATTCTCCTGGGCTTGCATTAGCAGCATCTTGTCCTTAAAGTAGTCTGAATCCTGAAGTCTCTTTGGCCTTGGACATTCTCGTGCTATGTGACCATAGTCGTTACAGTTGTAGTCTTAATGGGTTTAGCCTGACCAGGATTAATATTGCCTCTCTGTTCTAGACCTCTGTATTCCCAGCTACAACATTTCCTCTTGCATTGTTTCTCTGAAGTGGTCTTCCTTGATTATTTGCATTGTATCTTCCACGGACATCTTGAACCACAACTCCGCCGTCTTGAACCGTAGCTTTGTTCCTTGCATTAGACGACGTTCTAAGTTGATTGTTTGTTGAGAAAGATGTGATTTGTACGATTGAGTGAGCGAGGGCAGGAGGTTGATAAACTTTCAATCAGGTTTTCAGTTGAAGAACTTCCTGAGTACAGTTAAAAGTTGTCAGCAGGAGATGGTTCATTTGAGGATTGAGGAGACTTGGATGATTGTGTTGAATACTGCTGAACTAAGGCATTCGACACTAATGCTAAAGGATCATTAGTTGGTGAAGGAACCTTTCCATCATTGTTCTGTTCTCATTAGCATGTACCTCCATTGTGTTTCAAATGGCATAAGGCTGATCAAAATTAGACTCTTCAAACCTCTGTTAAGTTTGACTTTCAAGTTATGAATCTACTCCACTCAGGGTAACATGTTGTTCACAATTAGAGTTATGCTGCATTTCTGGGCATGGACATCTTTAATGTTTCATGTCGTTAATGATTTTGTAAACACTAACATAGTAGACATGAATGGTTTCTCTTTTGATTTGACAGAAGTGTTTAAATTCATCATATAATTGAGATTCCTGGTCATCCTTTGTCAATTCAGAACCTTCCAGAATCATCTTCATATTGTCCCAAATGTCTTTGGCGTTAGTGAAGTGGTTGATGAGTGTGTATATGTCTTTTGGAATCCCTTGTAGTAAGATATTCGTAGCACGAATTTCAGCTTTATACATGTCCTTTTGTTCAGCTAAAAGATCGGCAAAGACTCTAGCACGTTCTGGACCTAGATGAAGTGGCACCTCACACTCGCTTAAGTAAGTGGTATTCTCTCATTGTTCCTATTTGAAATGGTCCTTCAGTAATGGGCTTCATTATATTCTCTCCATTATCCTTTCCCATACAGTACAGACGTATACGTTGTTGCCAAGATTCAAGTCTGTTCTTTCATGCTTTTGGTAGGCGTGTTATCAGAACGGTAAAAGGTTAGTTATGTCATACTAGGACATTCTTGTATTATTATGATTTGATATGTTTTTGATCAGTCAATTATAGTGAGTATACGTTTAAAAGTGGTGGCGTTAACGTATTGTTTTTGTTATTGGTATATTATAAGTCCCAAGTTTGTATAAATTTCAAGTGCTCAAACAGTTGCTATACTAGCCGCCCAGATTTGCAACTCGCCGCGATGAAAAAAAAGAACCGCGCTGGTTTGTTAGGCCAAACCGCCGTTTTTGCAATTTTAGGCAACCTCGCCCGGCTATTGTTCAAAAACCGACGTATGCTTCTTTTAGTTTTTGTAATATAATTATTTCAAATCCGCTGTAAACCTGTTTTCAAAACCGTTGCCTTTTACAATAAAGCAACCGCCGTTTATGATGCTTACATGTGAACAACTCGACGCGATGTTATGCAACTCGCCGTTAGTGATCACACTCGCCGCTGATGATGGTTAAGCACTCGTCAGCCAAAGAACCCGCGTGTGTCAGGAAGGTGGTCTACTTATAAATAAAATATTCTTTTTACGCAAACCGCCGTGAAGAAATTCTGGCAAACCATCTTGATGAACAACGAATTTATCACATAAAAATGCACTTATTAAATCACCCTTTTGAATGATTTTGCTATGATGTCCTTTTGCTAAAACACTAGTACAAAGGCATAGCAATTAGAAAACACCCAAAACTTTAAATTATAAAACAGCAAATTCGGAGAACTTAAAAATCGAGCTAGGAACCTTGCAATGACACTTTTCGATCTAAAACAAGCAAGAACTCGCACATACACACGATCTAATCATCCCATGAGCTCTGATACCATTTGTGGTATATCATACATCATAACACGAGGTCGATTCTTGGACTTGGCTAGTTTCTAGAGAGAGAAATACATAAGAGAGATTTTCTAGTGAGAGAAAATATGTTTAATAAGTAAAGTAAAAAATGACTAGCTTACCTTTTCCAAAGTTGGAAGAGGCTTATATAGTTTTTACAAAATACCGGGTATTAGAACCCAGCTTAAAACCGAAAGACATACGATTAACTATTAAACTATGAACTATTATAAAATATAAATATACGGGGTGACCGAGTCTTTTACTCATATCTAACAATGTCCATTGTAGACAAACCTTAATTTAATCCAACTCTATCATAATCCAATCAATAGCTGCACAAATGCTAATTCGAGACTTAATTCTCGCTAACAGATCTCTTTATCGAAGAATATTCGCTTGTAATCCGTTGAAAAAAACTACATTTCTTATATTATTAACCACTTAACTATGAATTTACAAATGACCTATTTGTTATAATTTAATCCAAGCCTAATACTACAAATAAAATATAATTGTCACAATGTGGTACAACTATAATTTGAAAAAGACGAGTACGTGTTTCATTGTTTCATAGAATAACTTTATGTATGTGTGAAACATTGATAAGGCTACGTATTTATGTATATAATTTGTGTTACATTTGATTATGAGCAAAAGGAGTGTTTTTATGGTGCAACATTTAAATCTGTTGCATATAAATCGACAAGAAAATCATTTACGCACATAGATTAACACTATTAGATTTCGTTAAAAATATACATTGTCGTCGCTATACAACAACTTCACAAGTTCGTAAAGTTATTCTTAGAAAATACTTATAAACGAACAACATTGCTCGCCAGACAAAATATAGTCACAGGGTACCCGCCGTCGGATTCCGCAAATACCATGCTAGTATTTTATAAAGCATTTTTAAAACTTTGTACATTTTCAAAGTTGTTATAAGTAAGGGAGGGGTGTAAGGAAACAATCTATGTATAGTTGAAGGGAAAGTACACGATAAAAGACATAATAAAAAAAGTAGGGCATAGAATCTTTTCAGCCATGACATAAACCCTTTCTTTCTTTCTTTCTTTCTTCTTCTTCTTCTTATTGTTTCATGTCCATCACAAACAAACCCTAATTTGATCCCACTCTATCATAATCCAATCAATAGCTACAGGAAAGCTAATTCGAGACTTAATTCTCGCTAATAGACCTCTTTATCGGAGAATATTCGCTTGTAATCCTTTGAAAAAAAACTACATTTCTTATATTGGTAATCACTTAACTATGAATTTTCAAATGACCTATTTGTTATAATTTAATCTAAGCCTAATACTACAAATAAAATATAATTCTCATAATGTGGTACAACTATAATTTGAAAAAGATGAGTACGTGATTTATTGTTTCATAGAATAACTTTATATATATATATATATGAAACGTCGATAAGGTTATGTATATATGTATATAATTTGTGTTAAATTTGATTATGAGCAAAAGGAGTGTTTTTATGGTGCAACATTTAAATCTGTTGCCTATAAATCGAAAAGAAAATCATTTACACCCACATATTAACACTATCAGATTTCGTTAAAAAATGTACATTTTCGTCGCTATAAAACAACTCTACAAGTTCGTAAAGTTATTGTTAGAAAATACTTATAAACGAACAACATTTGCTCGCCAGACAAAATAAAGTCGCAGGGTACCCGCCTTCGGATAGCGCAAATACCATGCTAGTATTTTATTAAGCATTTTTGAAACTTTGCACTTTTTCAAAGTTGTTATAAGCATGGGAGGTGTGTAAGGAAACAATATATGTATAGTTGAAGGGAAAGTACACGATAAAAGACATAATAATAAAGTAGGGCATAGAATCTTTTTAGCCACGACATAAACCCTTTCTTTTTCTTATTCTTCTTCTTGTTTCATGTCCATCATAGACAAACCGTAATTTAATCCAACTCTATTATAATCCAGTCAATAGCTGCACGAAAGCTAATTCGAGACTTAATTCTCGCTAACAGACCTCTTTATCGGAGAATATTCGCTTGTAATCCATTGAAAAAAAGCTACATTTTTTATATTATTAACCACTTAACTATGAATTTACAAATTCCTATTCGTTATAATTTAATCTAAGCCAAATACTACAAATAAAATATAGTTGTCACAATGTGGTACAGCTATAATTTGAAAAAGACGAGCACGTGTTTCATTGTTTCATAGAATAACTTTATCTATATGTGAAACATCGATAAGGTTATGTATATATGTATATAATTTGTGTTACAATTGATTATGAGCAAAAGGAGTGTTTTTATGGTGCCACATTTAAATCTGTTGCATATAAATTGACAAGAAAATCATTTACGCACACGGATTAACACAACCAGATTTGTTAAAAACAATATACATTGTCGTCTGTATACAACAAATCTACAAGTTCGTAAAGTTATTGTTAGAAAATACTTATAAACGAACAACATTTGCTCGCCAGACCAAATTTAGTCATGGGGTACCCGTCGCCGTATTGCGCAAATACCCTGCTAGTATTTTATTAAGCATTTTTGAAACTTTGTACATTTTCGAAGTTGTTATAAGTAAGGGAGGGGTGTAAGGAAACAATATATGTGTAGTTGGAGGGAAAATACACGATAAAATACATAATAATAAAGTATGGCATAGAATCTTTTCAGCCACGGCATAAACCCTTTCTTTTTCTTTTTCTTCTTCTTCTTCTTGTTTCATGTCCATCATAGACAAACTTAATTTAATCTAACTCTATCATAATCCAATCAACAGCTACACGAAAGCTAATTCGAGACTTAATTCTCGCTAACAAAACTCTTTATCGGAGAATATTCAATTGTAATCCATTGAAAAAAGCTACATTTCTTATATTATTAACCAGTTAACTATCAATTTACATATGACCTATTGATGAGGTGTCATTTTATATACTTTTTCAGGGTCGTTTAACCCTCTAAATCGCGCATTTATGCCCGAAATAGGTACTTAATCGTTCCTTTTCAAGTAATTCGCATTTGGAACGCATATAGAGGAAATACACGTGACTTGGGCTCATTTAGAGAAGAAACGGACAAGACTACGGACCTACACTAACATTCCTCAAGATTATGTTCTTAGAGGCTGGAGATGGCGTCATAAGATACACGTGACGCCGTCACAAGTCATCCCGCGATGGCGTCACGGTTTGGTGACGTCGTCAGAACATGGACGACCTTAAGAAACCCTAGAAGATTATAGATAAAGATGATCATTCGACGTGCGAGCGAAGTACTAGATATTGTTTTGATCAGAACTCCGTCATACAAACTTGGATTTCGACGATTCAATAGCCCACGCGTTCAGAACGAGAAAATCTACAACCTCGAGAAATATGTCGTCGTGACGGCGTCATCGCTTTTCGCGACGGCATCGTGAAGGTCAGTTTAGGTTTTGCCTATAAATACAACCTTATAACTTCGTTTTTATCAAGCCCCAAACCCAAGGGCCGACTTAAGGGTTTGGGTAGGTGTTTTTCCAGCAACTTAGAAGACTTAATTCATTCCATAAGCATCTTGTAATGGTTTGATTATCATATCTATCTTAAATCATGTCTTAAATTCCTTTTGTTGATTATGATTTCTATTGTTTGAGTATGCTTGGCTAATTCATCTAGTATTTATTTGGGTATGCATGAACCTTGTCATTGATTGATTATATCTTGTTGTTTGTGACAACTTCAATGAGTATAATTGATTATAGTTTATAGTTCTTGTTTCCTATTGCTTCTTGTTAATGAATGTGCGCATTAGGCTTTAGAAAACCAGCTTTTTCTGTATCGCTATTGATATGTCTAGGGAAACGCGAGTAGTGTAGAAAGGATACCGTCGAGTAACAGTCTTCATACTACCTTGCCCCGTTATATGGTTGATCCCTCTTAAGATATTTCAATTGCATGTAATATACTCTTAGAGGCCTTGCAATAGTCTTCATACTACCTTACTTGCGTGTTGCCCTAATGGAATATTACATAGACGACGGGTTCGTGTAATCCGTTCATGAATTAGGAAATACTTTCACGTTGCATCTCAAGTGTGAAAAAGCAATAGGTAGAATTGGATAGCTAGCAAAGAGTATTGCTTCCCAGGTGAATACACTTTGTTGTATAATTGTTTCCTCACTAGATTAGATTAAAAGTAGGATTAGTTAATACAAACCAACCTTCAAAACCGAGATTAACTTGCTTTCATAAAACATAAAAACACAAAAATAATCTTCCTTCAACCCTTAGACCTTAGTGAACATTCGATTCGGCCTTCACAGTGATATCCCCTAGAGAACGATAACAACCCCCGAGCCTTGCCTATACTACACTACAACGGGTAGGTACACTGCCTAGGGAGTTGTAAAACTTCTTGTAAGAATTCATTACGACCCTCACATCATGTTTTTGGCGCTGCTGCCAGGGATAGCGTAGGTTTCGGATACAATCTAGCTTAGGTCTACTCACAAGATTCCTAACAAGTGAGAATTTAATTTCTTATCAAGTAGCTTTCGTTTAGTCTATCTCTTCTTTGTTCCTTTTGTTCGTAACCAAACCTACTGTTTCGTTGACCATCATGGGAGACGAAAATTCAAACCGACCCCGTACCTTAGGATATTACTCTCGACCTAGCCACGAGGGCTACCGAAACGCCATTGATCTTCCCGAAGAAGCCAAGGTGTCCACCCTGCGATCCGACACCATCCGGTTGGTGCAAAACGGATGTGCATTCCCCAGACTTATGTCTGAAGACCTGATCCAACATCTTAAGGACTTTCTCAGGATTGTAGATTCTATTGACCTTAATGGTGCTACAAGAAATACCACTCGTTTGCGTCTATTTTACTTTTCTCTTCATGAGCAAGCCATCAACTGGCTTGATCGTCTGCCCCTGGGATCCATCTCAACTTGGGATGACCTCACCACTCGTTTCCTAGCACGGTTTTTCCCACCAGGAAGAACTGCTAAACTTCGAAAAGATATCTTGATGTTCCAACAACATCAAGATGAATCTATCTGGAATGCGTGGAATCGTTTCAAGGACTTACTCTAAAAAGTCCCTCATCATGATCTTGATCTATGGCTTCAAGTTTAAATCTTTTACGATCATGTCAACTACACTACCCAATTGGCCATTGACTATGCAGAAGGCGGGAGAGTTAGAAAATTAAGGCCGGAAGAAGCATGGGAAACCATCGAGGATTTAGCCCAATATGAAGAAGAAGAGTGGAACGAACCAATCTTTTCTGAAAAAGAAAGTCGACTACATTAATGCCAATTTGGAATAGGATGTTAGAAAGTATGAAGCGTCGCAAGTAGATCTTTGATAGTTTTGCAAAAATCTGCATCAAGTTTTTGGCGCCGTTGCCAAGGAATAGTCTAGGTTTCAGAGTCTATTTAGCTTAGCTCTACTCACTAGATTCCTATCAAGTGAGATTTTTTTAGCTTTCTCGTAGTCTATCTTTTCTTTGTTCCCTTTATTTTGTAAATCACCCTTTTGTTTACCCCCATGAAGTATGAAAGACCACCAACCAACCCCTTTCAAAACCCACCAAACATTATTTATGAACATGAAGTAGCAAGTTTAAGGGCTCAGGCAAAACGATTATTTAGGAATAAGAATATTTGGATAGAGATGCACCCATGTATAGCATGGGATAAGATAGATAATCTAAGCCCACAAAGTACCCCATAAGTCCTCCCATCATTTGAGGTATACACACCGCCCATGATTTACCCAAAAGAACTAAATGAGACTATAGGAATCCTGATGGAGGTAGAACCTTTAGACCACATGAAACTAAAGGACTTAGGCTTGAATAATTGTAGTCATGACCTATTTCCTAGTCCTAGGGAAATTCCTAGTGTTGATGAACCAGAGCCTCAACTTTTACCCAATTTTTCACCCTTAGATGTAAATCTAGGAGACAAAAGAGGTACTGACCCACCCATCAACCCATATAGTCCGGGTAGTTTTAGGATGAAGGTAGTAGAACCCTTGACCATTCACACACCACCTTCACCCCACGTGGCATACTTCCATCGAAATGGTATGTATAGCTACTATCACCCACACTTGACCTTAAGTGTAGGGGAGACCCACCTTTTACGTGTCAAATAAGCGTAGAGTCAGGCTCGTGACTCGAACAAAAACAAGCGCTTGTTGGGAGGCAACCCAATCTTTTATTTCTTGCATATTAGGTGTGTCTTGCGTGTTTTGTGTATCTCATATGTCTTGTGTGTTTGTTTCGAGTCATAGTTTTGAGTCATATGATTGTGTTAACTATTTTTGTGGTTTTTGCATAAAATAACTAATGGGAACTTGCGTGCAGGAATTTTTGAAGAAAAGAAAAAAAATTCTTCTTTACAGACCCTGGAGACGGTGTCAGGATTAATCTTGACGGCGTCGCCAGGTTTGCTACAGGAAAATTTGATTTTTAATTAATTTTTGAGAAATTAATCTTGCATAATTTTTGGAATTTGTAATTTTCCTAAAAACCTGCAGAAAACCACGATTATGTTAACAAACTCATCCTATCTTTATTGCTTTCATAGAGTCTAAACCTAGTTAATGAGGTTGTATTTATCATTCACCCGTGGATTTTACGCTTGGTGTAGTTGTCTTTGTCTTTGATTTACAGGTTATATTTGATGAGAGGAGCTTGAAAGTTCTTAGGAAGTTTCATTGGATGATTCTTGGAGGACGATTTAACCAGTTATCTCATGTTTCTTCTCCATTGTTGAGCAAATCAGGAGAGTACTAGTTTCTTTTACTTGTTTTCTTTTCCTTTTATTCGTTTTTACGGTAACTTCTATAGAACATTAGGGACAATGTTCAACTTAAGTGTAAGGGGGAAAATACTCCTTAGAAACTATTCCTTCATTTTCTATTTGCTTGTTCCTTAAAATGATGGGTAATATATTGAAACATAGCATAAAAAGGTAATTTTGACCCAAATTTAAAATTTTTTTATGACACATACCGACGAAAACCAAGTATTAATAGCGTCTCATGGATAGGAATTTATATGACTAGCACAATAACCCTCATAATTCCACCCAAAAAATGTGAGGTTCGCCTTTAGATCTTTAGGAATTCAGGTATCTATTATTGATTGTCACACCCCCAAACTACGATACGCAGCAGAATACAACATTTAGGGTGCTACTTCATAATACATGCACACGAGTCCCAGTAAACGTTCAAAGATACGTTTATAAAACACAATTTCATTTATTAGAAAGATCAAAGTTACATAGGTCCCAATACCATTATAGAAATTATTTCTAAAAGTCACAACACGACTTGATTTCTAAAACACTTGTTTAATTAATGACACTACTTCACCGAGACACCGTCCTTGATATCCGCGTTCCGTCCCATCTAGCCATCAACAGCAATTAACCTGAGATACATGCTTAAAAAGTCAACAAAACGTTGAGTGAATTCATAGAGTTTACAAATAACAGTTAGAACGCATATTTTGGTTCAACAAAACGTATAACGTTGGCTCGTAAGTCAAGTTATAAAAATAGTGATTTCCAACTAAAGAGCCTGTGTACCGAAACTTAACACATTCATCCCGTAGGACGAAATCATGTCCGAGAAGTATGCCACTTCTCCTAATACTAACCACAAAATGTCCGTTTGACAGGGTGGTCCCAACGGATTCAAACCCCGGACAGGGTTGTCAAACCCAATAGATCTATTTAATGCATTAGCGTTCACCAACACATGGTAACTAACAGTCACACATCAAAAAGGTATATACTCAGTAGTGAAGGAATCATATTCAAGTATCAAACAGTTTTGCGGTTCAATTTCACAAAACAAGCAATATATCCCCCTCGCGGAGTTAAAAACATTGAAAACTTTAAAAGCGAGGCTATGAACTCAACCTTGGTGAACCGAAGATCAAATAACCGAAACAATTCACGGAAATCATGAAACACGAGCACGACCTATAAAATTTATGTCGCTCTCCGATTAAGCTATCCGAAAAGTATAGTCGACGATGCGTACATCGTATCAACAAGATTATATATATATATATATATATATATATATATATATATATATATCTATAATATATATATAAACACACACACATTCATAACAGTTGATTGAGAAATCTCTTGCGCCTTAATCCTAAAAACACAAAACCCCACAACATTGAGTTATAATTGTCCCTCACGTTTTATCTTACGTGACTTTAATTGAAAACGTTATATTTTCGATAACTTTCTATTTTTAGAAAGTTACTATTTTCGGAAAGTTACCATCAATGTAAGATTTAAAATACTACGTATATATTTTTAATACTTATCATTTTATTTATATCTACTTAGTTAACAAATTATATAAGTCTTATATGACCCGTTGACTTTTTAAAGTCAACATTTGACTTTTATACTTATATTTATTTTTACCCAAATCTGACCCGCTAAATCACATTTTCACGATTCGGACAAAGAATACATTTTATGAGAAACGATATTCCGGACAACTTTTTAGATTTAGCCGAGACCTGAATCTCGACAGAAAAAGACCAAAATGCCCCAGCAAGAATCTGTTGTAACTGGTATTTTTAATAAAAACACAGCAGTTTGACCATCAGTTTTGACCCGCTATATCACGTTTTCGTGACTTTGACCAAAAAAAGATTTTATCTAAAACATAATTCCGGACAACTTTCGTGCTTTGCCGGAAGGCTGAAACGGACTCGAAAGTGCCCAAAACGCTCGTTAAAAATCCGAACAGAATGTATTCTTTTGAAAAATAGCTGTTTGGGAATTTTATAAATTTCCTAACTTCGATCGGCCATATCTTCTTCTTTTTAAAGAGTTACGAGACGTTCGAATTATCGAAACGTACATTAGGATGAACTCTATCATATTTTATACATTACATCAATTTTTTATGATTTTTTCGAACCGCGTTTATGCGTGCCAAAGTTTCAGCACGAATTTGACATGTTCAAAACCTCATCAAACTACATTTTTGACTCCCAACAATCATCAAAATACCATTATCTAGCCTAAATAACATCTCCGATATCCTTTTTAATCTAGTCTAGCGCAATACCCATCGGATTTCATCACATGCAATACTTGAATAATAATCAAAACACGAAAACAATTACAATAATAGTAACAAGAATCCTTACGATGCTTTATTAAGCAATATCGGACCAAATAAAAATTTGTCTCGCTCCTCCTTTGTCTTAGCCGAACTGGGACCACAACCAACTCACAAACCCGAACATTTTTCTACAAAACCCACTTCTCTACAACACTAATCTAGCTCTTTTTAAACACCCATTTAACCCGAAATCATACGCATTAAGCCTGAAAATAAATTTCTTCAAAACCCATTGCATGTAGGATTTTATTATATGGAAAGTAGGCCTAAATGAGAGGATTAAGAAAATATAATTAGATCGTAATGCATTTCAGAAAAAAAGCAACGGTGATGCCGTTTGTGGAGTGGTGGTCGCTACCCGGATTTATATAAGGAGGGGAGGGAGAGCATATGAAATTTTTGTAAATGTTATTAGTGTGTGTTTGTATCTTATATTTATAGAAATTAAGTTTAAAAAATTGACACTTCTAGTCCTTGATCTTCCAAATGTTTATAAAATGAAACACATAGATATTTATTTCGGTCCCTAACCGGCTAGGTGGATCGGGTTTGAAACTTTCTAAATATTTTTCTTTCGTCAAGCTTTTCTTGGTTTAAAACGTTTAATAAGAATGTGTACACTTTAAAACGCGAATCCGGCTCAGGACAAGAAACAAAAGACGACATTCGTGAAAATAATAAATTTACGATCTTAAAAATAATAACGAGATGCGTTGAAAATTTTTACGATGCTCGAAACGGTTAACGAACACGCGGTCAAACGGTGACTCGCGAAACGTCAAAAATAAATATTTTAAATTTCCGTTCGTAATAAAATACGAAAATAATTATTTACGACAAATAAAATTTTAAATGTCGACGTTCGCTTACGAAAACCCGTAAAATAATAATAATGACGTCGAACTCGTGATCGTCATACGCGTCGTGAAACTCGGGTTGTTACATTCCACCCACCTTAAGGGAGCGCCGTCCTCGGTGCTCGTCCTTTCTTACTCGTCTTATCGTTCGTTCGTGGCATGATGGCTTCTCGTCATCACGCAGACTCCTACGTTCTTTCAAAATAAATATGCGATACAATATTCGCTCCGACTATTCCGGATGGAAAGTCAACAAAACAAGCGGTAAATTATACCCACGAAATCAAAACAAAATCATGGTAGCTCTTATCAAAAGAGGCAAAAGCAAATTGCGAAAATATATCCGACAAAACCAATCACGTCGTTCTAACTTTTATAGTCGCGTTCTTTATAAGGAACAATATACATCACGGAATATATCCTATTAAAATAATTATTGCGTCGTTCATCCGTACAAACTACACCTTAAAATATATAATATATAATAAAATATAAAATATATAGTAAGAATAGTCTAAAAGCAGAGTCAATGATACCGAGAAGTAGTATAGAGCTTTCCCGGGTCGTTTATCCCCAACGAGGCTGGACTGGAAAATCGATACAGTCGAAGATTTGAGTTTGAATGAAGGAATTGATTTGGGAGATTGAAAAAGTCAAATTATACAATAACAAACAAAAACGTTTAAGAAAAACTTAAAAATTATGAAATTAAACTAGAAAACGAGGGCCCGAATCCTGAACAAAAGGGGGAAAACCTAAAATCCTTAAAAATAACCCTACAGAAAATTTTTCACTTCTAAACTACTCTAGGGATCAAATAACGAAGAATGAAAAAGACTAGACCGAAAACGGAGTTCGTTTGACCCAACAACGAGTCAACGCAAAAACCGTACCCGGAACCCGTTCTTTAAAAAACAAAAACTTGTAAAAATGACTTTACGAAAAGTTTTAAAATTTTCCTACAAACTATATGACAAAATAAAATTTTCTAAAAAAGAAAAATATTTTTTTGATAATTTTTGTATTTTTTATGAATTTTTAAAAATTTAAACTAAATTAAATTATAAAAAATAGTAAAAGTCTACGAAAAATTCAGAAAATTTTAGGAAAAATACTAGACACTGAGAGAGTCCTAGGAAAAATAAGAAACCAAAATAAGCTTAAGAAATAAGCTCTGAATAAGCTGAAACAGCTTATAGGGGAAAAATGTGCTTAAATAAACAAGCCCTTGAGTCTTTAACGAAAAAGACCCAAGGGCGCAGTGGTAAGAGTGTGTGTGGAAAGGGGGATGTATCGAGAGGTCTCGGGTTCGAGTCTTGCTCACCCGGACTTCTTGTCTTCCCCCTTCTTTTTTTTTCGAAAACTCAAAGAAGCAAAGTTGTTAAGCTCGTGGGGCTTAACAACTTTGTCTTCTACACCTTTTCACGAAAAGCACTAAATAAGCTTATAAATAAGCTCAAAGTTCGACAGAAAGCTTAAAAGGGCTTTTAAGCAAAAGTTGCTAAGTCCTTTTGGACTTGGGGGTCGTATAAGCTAAACCTAGGATAAAATAAGCTAAGAGAACTAAACCTAATCTAGATAAGCTGTAAAGAACTAAAGCTTAAGGCTAAATAAGCTATAAAGAGCTTATTATGACAGAAAGGCTAAACTAACTTACAAGGCTCAAATTTACACTAAGTCTTTGGACAAATAAGCTAGGTTAAAGGCAAATAAGCTTACAACCTAACTAAACTAACTTAAAAAGCAACTAAAAGCTAAGAAGAGCTTATAAGAAAAGCTAAATAAGCCAGGGAAGTAAAATAAGCAATCCTTACACCTAAGTTATCAAAACAGTTTACCAGGCATGTTTGTGCTTAAAAATAAGCACACAAATGGCCTTCCTAAGGTCTGAAAATCAAGAGGCTTATACAAGAGCTTATAGACTCTTGAAATAAGCAAAAAGATTGGGCTTAATAACACAACAATTCAAAGAACAAGGAGCTTAAAATCTCCCATTTGCACTGATTCGCAAAATAGTACACACTTATATAGCAACCCTAATACAGATCCTGACCGAATGCCCTTGACCAAGGCAAAAGGTCAAATTCCACAAAAGGAGAAGATACACAAGTAAGAATCAATGATAAAAAGATTCCGGAAGAGATATTCCCGGGTCGTATGTCCCAACGAGGCTGCAATTGAAAATTATCCTGGTTTGAAGAGAAATTGACTGATTGAGAATATATGATATGAACACTGATATAATTACAACTAAAATTAATTAAATAAAATCTAATTTAATCTACGGGAAACAAAATTAGTTATAGGGAAATCCTAAAATTAAATCTAAATTAAATACGGGGAACAGAATAAGGTATCGGGAAACCTAAATATTAAAAATTAAGAAAATAAATGATAAATTAAATTAAAAATCAAAATTAAATTCTAATTAACTTAACTTGAAAAATAAAGAAAACTAGAACTAAAACGGAGGTCGTTTGAATGTAAAACGAAAAGAAACGGTAAAACGCACCCGGTAAAAACGGGTCTAAAACTGAAATTTAAGAAAAATTAAGCTTACACTAAATTTTATATTTTTCCTAGACACTAAATGACAAAAGAAAATTTTGTAAAAAAGAAAAATATTTTTTTATTAATTTTTGGATTTTTTATGAATTTTTAAAGATTAAAAACTAATTAAAACTAAGAAAATAGAAAAAGACAAAAAATAAAAGTTATAAAAATTCTGAAAAAATGAAATTAAATAAAGAAAAAATTAACAATTCTAAAAATATAAAAATGCCCAAATTTTACTGTTTTAAATTAAAGTAATTAAACTAATTAAATTCTAACCTAATTTAATTATTTTAATTAAATAAAACTAACTGCAGTTTACTTTTAGGGACTAACAGTGAAAGGGTAACAAGGACTAACGATGAAAGGGGGTAGGGATTAACAGTGTAAAGGGGTGAACAATCAAGTACTAACAGAGTTAACTAAAGAATATCAAATTTACACAATTAGTCCCTGAGTTGGACCCCGATTACAAGGTGGGTCCAAAGTGCTTATTGGCCAAAACTTATAAAAGCAAAGTTAAAGAGGGGCTTATGGGGAACAATTTTCATAATAAGCACATAAGCTGAATCTCAAAGAATAAGCCAGAAGTGTGAGCTTTTGGGGCTGCAAAAGCTAAATAAGCTTTTTAGCTTATTTTTCTTTCTTTTTGGGGTTTAAGCCAACAAATAAGCTAGAAAACTATAGGGGACAGATAATAAGGCTAAGGGAGAATCCTAAATAAGCTATTGTTATCTAAATAAGCCCTAAAATAAGCTAATATGCAAATAAGCTATATCTAACAGTTTTATAAAAAGAGAAAAAGGTGAACTTTAAGGCTATATTAAGCTATATAAATAAGCTATCTAATAGAAATAAGCTGCTGAACCTAAAAGAACTACTTATAAGCTATGCTAAAAGGCACTAAGAACCTATAGCTTAATATAAAATAAGCTAGAAAAGGGGGCTTAGTTTTGGTGCTCAGCACCAGGGGAGGTACAAACAGCCCTTAGGGGCCTTTTTGGCTTATCCCAATAAGCTCACAAGGGCTTATTTCCCAAGACCAAGCCCAAACAGAATTACAAGGGCCATAATTTAGCTTAATTCCAAAGTTTGAGCTATTTTAATGAACTTAAACTTGCTGATTTTGTGGCTTGAAATTGGGAGATTTTCAAGAAAAATGCATACATGCACACTTAACTTTTACATGATAACTTTGAAAAATGACAGAATAAAGGTTCCTTTTTTGTGGCTAATTATAACTAAACAAGCACAATAAAGGTGTTGCTTAAGCTGTTTAAACAGCTTAAGCTGTTTAGCTTAATTTGGGTTTATAGCTTTTTGGCAGAATAACAAAAGGGCCTTAAAAACTTATTTTTTACTAAAAACTTTTGATCAAATTACACTAATGAGTCCCACACACTCAGCCAAGAGTGGCTGAGTGCATTAGACCCATAACAAACCTCAAATTGACCCATTTTGCAGCAATGCCAAACACCTCCTTAAATTATAAATTTCGGGTTTTTGACTTTTTTAAGTGAGGTAATGGCCAAGAAATTAGATTATAAGTAAAGTGTGACAACTTTGAGACATTGTTATATAAATTTAAACAGAATTAAAAGCTTGTATGAATTTTTAAATTCCAACAGTAGCGATATCAAGAGAACACTTAACTTTTTTATTAAAAACAAACAAACTTACAACATAAACTTAAAAAATCTTAAAAAGGACTGAGTACAATAATATTTGAAGCAAACTTAACTAAATTTTTAAACTATAAAAGTAAAAACAGGGTATGTGGTGCTGCTTGGTCTTCTTCCTTTTATAGCAGTCCAAATGACTTGGGCTGAGCTTGTTGTGAGAGTAGGAAGCCTCACAATTAATCCTAGCCCTCCATTGGCTTTTCTTATAATCTCACCATTGAAAGGGGTGCTCGGGTTGTGTGATTTGCCAGGGAAAGGGTTTGTAGGGGTAATAGGTTGTGGGAAGGTGAGGGAGTGAGCTGTAGAGGTACTTGGGAGGTGGTTTGGGCTCGAAACTGTGGGGAGTATTGGTGGTTGCAGGTTTAAATGGAAGGTTTGGAAAAGATGCAACTTTGGTCCCTCTTCTTTCTCTCTTTTTCCATTTCTATTTAGCCCGAATTTAGTTATAAATAAGGTTTTGGAAGTAACAGAAATGGTCCTTGTGGTTTATAACAAAAAGAGAACAAAGAGGGTTAGGGGTAATTGCAAAACTGGTCCCTGCGTTTTATAACTAAAAGGATTTTTGGAAAATTGCAATTTCAGCCCTTGTGTTTTATTTTTCTCTTTTTCTTTTATAAAACAACTTTCAAACTTGGCATTTTTAGCCCCTAAAGTTTTATAAAAAGGATTAATGGGCCTTATTTGGGCTTGGGTTTTGTGTTGGGCCCATTGGGCTTGTATTGGGCCCACTGGGTTTGGGTTTGGGCCCAATAAGGTACAGGTTTGGTTATTGGGCTTTTTCAAGCCCAATAAGGTTATGAAGTGGGTTTTGTGTGTACAATGGCTGAGATTGGCTGTAACTGGGCTAGGATTGGGCCTTCAAAGTCTTCACAGTCTTTGTCAATTGCACACAAATGGGCTGTTGTAATTGATTGAGGGCCCATTTGGTCTTCACAGTCTTCATAGTATTCTTCAGTTCCGGCTCCGGTTTGACTGCTGATTCTTTAGTATTGACTCTGACTTTGGCATTTTTGGACTTTGGCCTTGATTTTGCACAGTCTTTTCCATTCCATGCTCAGTTTTGTCATTTTGGCTTGGTTTTCTGTCTTTTTGATGATATCCACTTCCTGCACAATACAAATGCAAAACAAACATATATTTGGCAGTTTTTGTCTGTTTTTGGTCATTTAAGCTCGTTTTTAGAGGTAAAAGATATGTGTAATTAAGCAACTTTCATGGTCCAAATATGTTTAAAACATCATTGCACCGTTTTACAAAACATTTTCGAATGAATAAACTATTTAGCGGGCCTTTCATATCTCCATGTACGAATTTACCTTCAAGGACCTGAGATAAAACTGCTAAAAGTCAACAATAATGTGACGTGAATTCATTGAGTATGATATATATAAACAATAAAATAATTTACCGACACGAGTATCATCTTTTCAATATTCATTCATGGATTTCAACGATGTGGCCATACAAAAGCTATATCGAGTGGGGATTTATTATAAGCCTATTGACATCGAACCTTACCATATATTCAATATAATGCCACTATAAACCTCGCTATGAGTGTATCTTTTTCTGCTATACAATGCTTTCGTTGTGTATTTTTCCCGACACATATGACGATAGGTCTAGTCGTCCACGGATCAGATGTGTAGACATACAATATTGGTACTATTTAATGTATAAGCGTATGTCCTTTTCTCACGGAATTTACAATTCATGATTTCCGCAGGGTCTTTTATACATATGCGAGTTAGCTAACCTTATAAATAATCAATGGTTACTAGCATACATTCGGGTTCCTTGTGTTCTATTTTAATAAAACAAGCATTTGTTATCACCTCGCGGGTTTATAAAACAATTAAAGCGTAAAAAATGCGAGGCTATGAACTCACTTGATAATATCGGAAGAAAGTAACGGCGATAGACGAACTTGGACGTCGGCACGTAATCACCCGGAACCTATACAAAATGTATGGGTCTTAGGTTTTATATTGGTAAAAATTAATAATGACTCCAAAATAGACAAGTATGTATATGTAGGTATGATGATCAAGTTATAATTGGGTAAGTTAAATCACACTTAAGTTTTCTAAGTAAATTTTAAAGTATAACATTTTTACTAGTTTTATTAATTGTTAAATTTCATTAGTTTTAACCCAATTGGTCCAAAAAGCCCAATGGGCCCAATTATAAGCCCATTAAGTAATTTGGCCCATTTTAATAGTCCATGACCAGGCCTTAGTCCAAACATTAGGCCCAAGTGGGTTGGGCCCAATGCTAAGCCCAATAGGTCTTATAAATATAATTAGTGTATTTGGGCTAGTGTCACATTTAAGTCTTATGGCTTATTTTAAGTTTATGTGTATATCTTATATAAATTTTTCGGGTTTTCGATGTCGGGTTAAGTTTATTATCAGTAGGTTCATCATACAAAAATTCCCAAAAGTGGGTCCTACCACCTCGGGTTTTAGTCGCAAAAACGCTTTACAAATTTTAGTATTGATATAGACGTAAAAAAATTTATATGTTTATGCTTACAAAAATAGTTGTATCTTTCAAACCATAAATGATATACTTATAAAATTTATATTCCTAGTTTCATTTTTAAATGTACATTATAAATTATAAGTCATTTTTATACTTATTTTAAGTAAATATATAATTAAGGTCACTTCATTATACAAAGGTCAAGTTGGCATTTTTGGCTGAAAATTCACTTTCACCATTTTTGATGCCATTTTCAAACCATAATGAATTGGTTGATCATCCAATTGGTACAGAACCTACATGATTTTATCTAGGTCTCATAGTTTTAGGTTTTTAACCAACTCAGTACGCAATCATGACTTTTTATACGTTCTGTCTAGCAAGGTCAGATTTGATGTCTTTTGGTAAAATGGTCATAACTTGATCAATTTTCACTTTCCATTGAGTATCCAATTAGCTACATGATCCTTACTCAATTCTCTACAACCTAGGTAAATCAAATCAAGTCTAAAACTTATGCAAAAATCCAAAACTTACTGTTTACAACAACTCTAAATTTCTAATGAGTTCTAGCAAGTTTTAATGGTTGATTTAGTCATTTTTACCCTAGATCTACACATGCATTATCACTTTTATTACTTGATCATCAAAATAAAATACATTTACATATAAATTTGGAATGGAAAATAATACAAGAATAGAAAGATAATAAAATTTATAAGATTTTACCACAAGAAAAATGGTGATGATGATCAAATGATCAAAAGAAATATACAAGACTTCACTTCAAGCTTGATCTTCACCCATATTATTTTAGATCACCATTTTTATTATCCATTGCATGTCGTATATTTTTAGTGGAAAACGTAGGAAATAACAAGGGGATTCGGAAAATATAAGTTGTTCGGATTGCATGTACTTTTTCCGGCGACCACGGCGGTTTCCGGCGGCGGTGACCGGCGGCCGACGGCGGCGGTGGCGGTTTCCGGTGACCGGAAAAGTTTTCCGGTGGTGGTGGTGGAGCTAGAGAGAAAGTGTGTGTTTTATTTTATAAAAATGAAGGAAATGAGGAAGTAAACTTCCTTATATATATCTTGCACTAGTTTGGACTTTTGACAATAATAATCCTCCCCTCTTTTCAAAAATTAGTTTTTGACACATGAACTTTTTACTTAAATAAAAATCAACTATCGTGGCTCGGGATTAAACTTCCGAGACCATTTTTATTTTCCGTTACACTTTTATTTTAATTTCTAACATTTAATAAAATGTGTACATTTTAAAACATTAGTTCGGCTCAAGACAAGGAACAAAGACGACGTTTGTAAAAATAATAAAATTTCAAATTTCCATTCGAAATAAAATACGAAATAATTATTTACGACAAATAAAATTTTAAATGTCGACGTTTGTTTATGAAAACTCACAAAATAAAACGAATGCAACAAAATTATTTCTACGGCATTTTTGAAAATATAAACGTCGATGCCTTACGTAGAATTCGCCGGTTCTTTGTAAAAGTCGCGTAATTTACGAATGTAAGCCCTAATTCTCCCGGTTAGTCGTGAGTTCATATCTCAACATAAAAATGAAAATTATAATTAATACTCGAGAAATAAATAACGATCTGAAATTGACGGATTGTCACAGCATTTCCCCCTAAAAAGGGATCTTCGTCCCTGAAGATCAATTCATCTTGTCGTCCGCTTCTTATTAAAATCAAAGAGATGAGGGTATTTCTTCCACATCTGATCCTCCCATTCCCAAGTATATTCCGGTCCACGACTCGGGTTCCATCGAATTTTAACTATAGGAATTCGACTTTGCTTAAGTTGCTTTACTTCTCTATCCATAATTTCAATGGGTTCTTTGATGAAATAAAACTTCTCGTCGATCCTTACTTCGTCAAGAGGAATAATAAGATCTTCATCCGATATCTGATATATAAACATTTCTTTAAATTTGACACATGGAATGTATTGTGTATTCCTTGAAGCTCTCGGGGTAATTCCAGTTTATATGCCACCGGACCTACTCTTGATAGAATCTTGAATGGTCAAATATAACGGGGACTTAATTTCCCACGTTTTCCAAATTCGAACAACACCTTTTCCCTTCCACCATCATAGGTGATACATTTCAGCATATCTTTGTTCACCCACTTCGAACTCCCAAAAGGTATTACGTCGCATATCCGCATAAACTTTTTTGTCTACTTACGAGACAGATAATAATCGGTTCTTGATCTGCACATCATCTCTGTCATTTCACGCATAATTTCTGGTCCCGTGAGTTGGGCATCTCAACTCCACTCCAACATTTCAGGCGATCTAATTTCTTCCGTATAGAGCTTCAAAGGTGCGGCTTTAAATACTAGCGTGATTAACTATTATTGTTATGAGAATTCAGCCAATTGTAGTTGCTTTTCCACACGCACTTAAAAAAGTCAACTCAGCAAGCACGCAACAAGTCTTTAATGTTTGTATCGTTCTGTTCACTCTGACCAACAGTTTCAGGATGGTAAGCAGTGCTCATATCTAAATTCGTCCCCAATAACTTTTGAAGTGATGTCCAAAACCTTAATGCGAAACGAGGGTCTCGGTCCAAAATAATCGACACGGGCACCCCGTGCCTACAAACAATCTCCTTCAAATACAATCGAGTAAGCCTCTCCATCTTAAACTTCTCATTTATCGGAATAAAGTGAGCAGATTTAGTCAATCGGTCAACAATGACCCAAATTGAATCATATCCAGATGGTGTTCTTGGAAGCTTTGTAATGAAATCCATTGTAATTCTCTCCCATTTCCAAACGGGAATTTCCGACTGCTAAAGTAATCCTGACGGCTTTTGGTGTTCAGCCTTGACCTTAGCACATGTTAAGCACTTACTGACATATGTTGCAATGTCAGCTTTCATATTCGGCCACCAGTATAACTTCCTCAAATCATGGTACATTTTATCCGATCCAGGATGAATGGAATATTTTGATTTATGAGATTCCAACATGATTAGATCCCTCAATCCTCCAAATAATGGTAACCATACTCGTCCTTTCAGACATTTTGTACCATCAGATCTAACTTCAAATGGCTCCCCTTTGCCAAGAAATCCTTCGGCACCAATATTTTCCTCCTTGCACGCTTTAACTTGTGCATTTCGAATTTGTTCAGGTAAATCGTTATGTACCGTCACCACCAAAGCATGCACTCGAATTGGTTCCTTATCCTTTCTGCTCAACGCATCAGCGACAACATTCGCCTTTCCCGGGTGATAACGAATAACACAATCGTAATCACTCAGAAGTTCAATCCATCTACGCTGCCTCATATTTAGCTCTTTTTGATCTAAAATATATTGTAGGCTTTTATGATCGGTGTATACCGTACACTTAGTGCCGTACAAATAATGTCTCCATAGTCGAAGAGCAAAAACCACCGCTCCCAATTCCAAGTCATGGGTCGTATAGTTTTCTTCATTCTTTCTAAGTTGCCTTGAGGCATATGCAATCACCTTATCTCGTTACATTAACACGGCTCCATATCCTTTAAGGGATGCATCACAATACACAACAAAGTCTTCACTTCCTTCGGGTAGTGATAATATTGGCGCACTACACAATTTTAGCTTCAACGTTTGAAATGCTTCCTCTTCGTCTTTGCCTCACACATACGGCTTATTTTTCTGAGTGAGTTTAGTTAATGGTTTGGATATTAGAGAAAACTCCTTAATAAACCTTCGATAATAACCTGCCAAACCCAAAAATTGTCGCACTTCCGTTGGTGTAGTCGGTGCAGCCCAATTTTTAATGGCTTCGATCTTTGCAGGAACAACATGAACCCCACTACTATGAATCACATGGCCAAGACAGTGCAACGGGAATCAAGCAAAAATACACTTACGAAAACTTGGCGTAACAACTTTTGCTCCTAGAAACCAAGATAGTCTTCAAATGTTTACCATGTTCTTCTTTATTTTTGTAATAGATCAGAATGTCATCGATGAATACAATAACGAACTTATCAAGATACGGTTTGCACACATGATTCATCAAATCCATGAATACTGCAGGTGTACTAGTCAGTCCAAAAGGCGTAACCTGAAACTCATAATGTCCAGTGAACGAATTTCTAAACGCTTGTAAGTGGTGGATATGTCCTTCCTCGCGAGGCGAAGTTGATGATAACCAGACCATAAATCAATCTTTCGAATAAACACTAAAACCTTGCAGCTGATCGAGAGGTAGTCACAATCCACGTTAATGGATATAGAATCTAGATTGGTTAACGGTGTGTATACATTCACGTAATCTATGCACATTCTGAACGATCTATCTTTCTTCTTCACGAACAAGACCGGAGCTCCCCACGGTGACGAGCTCGGTCGAATAAAACCTTTTTCCAACAACTCTTGTAGTTGCTTGGACAACTCCTTCATTATCGGACTGTTGGTCTTAACAAAGTGGCGCAACGCGGCCACAGGTGACAGCACAAGTAATAAGATGCAATACGGAATACAACTTGCCTGGGTGGCTGTGAAGTCCAGTAAATTCATCGGAAATACCTCAAAAAATCGCGCGGGATAAACAGGAACATCTTCTAATCGCTTCTCCTTTGATTCTTGTTCAGTTACTTGAGCTTTCTCGATATACTTTTGAGCCTTAATGCAAGAAACGATCTTTAATCGGGAATTATTTCTATCGCCTTCGATAACCAACGTCTTACCTTCCAAGGGAATCCTAACCTTTTTCTCTCCACATAAAATAGCAGCATCATATCTTGATAACCAATCCATCCCAATAATGATATCAAAACTTCCATTTATCTATTACCATCCAGATCGATTGAAAAGAATAGTTGTTTTGAAAAGGTTAATTATACGATCCTATTAATACATTATTGGTACTTTACTACTTTTCCGTACGGCCAATCGACTTGCAAGCTATTATCTAACACACAGGTTTTAATATCAATAAGGGTACTAAAATTTGTAGATACAAAACTTTTATCGGCACCCGAATCAAATAAAGCAGTAGCATATCGGTTGTTAAGTAAGAACGTACCAGTAACGACTTTCGGATCTTGCTGAGCATCCCACAGCTCCTAACTTGTAAACAGCTCCTACGATTATTTCCACCCCTTGACCATTCTTTTTCAATGTAGGGCAATCTCATCTTTAGGTTTACGCCTTTTGCGTTGCAGTTGAAACAAGTCACATCTTTCTTATCGATGGGGGGGGGGGCACCTACAATAGCAGTGCCTTGCCCTAATCTTACCACACTTACCTGGCACTTCCAACAATCCCGCGATTATGCTTCTTTTCTTGCATTTTGGACAAATCTCGTTGTCAGGATTGTATAGCATTGGTTCATGGCCCCAGCCTTAGCCCTTCTTTTGGTATTTGTCGGCGGTTGTAGTTGCGTCGGTTGAAAGTATAGTCACCGACGACCACCACGATCCCTTTACCCTTTTCTCTTTCACCCCCTCATGAACTCATCATTTTTATCTGGATTTATTGTCCCATAAGCGAGTAAGCCATACAACAGCAAAGGTGATCACTAGTAGCTGGTTTTCGACCGAGGTCAACATCACCACTAATGTAGGGCTTCGATAATCCACGAATTTATTGGCTCCACCTGGGATCAACCTGCTCAAGTCTCCACCCTTCTAGGTACACAACAGGGCAGTTCATGGAAACGATTTGTATACCATCAATATCAGTCCCTTTAAATTCCGGAGTTGTAACAATTCTTGCTCCCAGTCATTGCAACACACTTCGGAGACCAAAACTCCTCCGGCCATCTACTTTCTACTTCAGCCCATGATTGCCATAGCACATCAATACCCATGGAAGCAGTTCTTCCATTCCACCAAGTCAACGCACGACCTTGGAGAGTGGCGGTTGCAAATTTCACCTTATCCTTTTCCCTACAGTCACTTATTCGAAACACAGATTACAATTTCTTAAACCACTGACATAATCCCACGGCACCTTCAGTGCCTTTAAAAGGGTATGGGTTACACTTCATGAATGTCATGTAAGTACACCCAGTAACTTCGGCCTCTACTAGTCTGGCACCACCAATTCCAGCACCATCGGCTCCAGCGCCACCGGCTCTAGCACCACCGGCTCTTGCACCACCGGCTCCATCACCATCGGCTCCAGCACCACCGGCTCCAGCACCACCGGCTCCATCACCACCGGCTCTACGGTTCATATTTGCCATAGATTCATTCATGGATGTGGTAACTTGATCTCTAATAATCTCGCGTATATGAGCCTCAAACATAGGTTTTGGCGGCATGATCTTGTTACAACACAAATCAAATCATAATGAGTATTCATTCAATGATTGTATTAAGCAAAAGGAACAATTTAGAAGAAACAATAAAAGAAAGGTAACAACAACACAACATAGAATTAGAACCAAAAGATAGTCATTTCATTAATCACCAACAAGTTACAAGTTGCATTGTCATACATTACATGTTACCATCTAATGCTATACAACTCCCAAAAGACTAGTCCTACTAACTGACATCGCAGTTTAGTTAGTGATTTAAAAAAGATACTACAAATGATAAACTAATCTACTAAGAGTCACTAGGTGGTAAGGTCCCTCGGTCCCATCAGAAGAAGATTTCTTCGATTTCTTTCTCGGACGCTCGGTATCCTCCTCATCAGATGGAGGCTTCGGAACAGCCCCAATACGAACCATATCTAAATAAAACCTCTTGTTCCACACTTGGGACTCGTGTAAACTCCTCTCAGCAATATCACGCTCCATACGAGCCCACACCAACCTAGTCTCAGTCTCATCCAACTTTTTCTTCAATGTGGCATTCTCCCCACTCTCCAATACCATCAACCTCTCTAAAACATTACCCAAAGTACGCTCAACATCTCCCAAATCATGATCAAGTATTTCCCTTTCTTTTTCCCTGATTTTATCCTTAGATTTGAGAAGAGCAATCTCAGCTTGGCATGTACCCAACTCAGTCTCCATAATACAGCTCGGGTGGCACGGTGCGCATCCAACTAGTCACGTCTCAAAGCCCAAGGTGCCAATCCACCAACATAGGATGAGTCACAAGCAGAAGATGACTCTCTTACCTCATATAAGCGATTCGGAAAGTCACGAATAGCATAAGGCTTTTGGGTAGAAGTCCCAACAGTAGCCTCGGGTGCAACATTCAAACCGCCGAGTGCGGAGCCTCAACCACGGGTGCAAACATCAACCTTGGTTCAACCTCTTTCTCCTTCTGTCCTCTGACTCAAGAATCAATGACTCCGCAATAGGGGCGCTCTGCCGGGTGGGGGGGGTCCAAGGCCGGAGGAGCACAAGGCGAAAAGACCCCCCCTTGAATAGGGACAGAATTAGAAGACTTATCTCTAGGTGGCGGGGTTTGGTCACTCTCCACCTCATAAGGAAAGATCAACTCCACATCGTCATCGACCTCAATCTCAACATCCTCATCCTCGATATCCTCATCATTAACATTCTTATTCATATCATCATCCTCCTCTAACCAAACCATTCAATTATCGCTGTGGGTTAGGAAGTTGGGGGGCAAGTGACTGTGATCCATGCCCATTATTAGGTTCCGAATCATCTTCGGGTCTTCCAGGGTTCTTCTCAGGTTCATTTGGGTTCTTCTTCAGGTTCTTCTTCAGGTTCTTCTTCAGGTTCTTCTTCAGGTTCTTCTTCAGGTTCTTCTTCGTCATCCTCATTATAATCTACTAACTCCTCATCATCGGGAATGTCAACCATTTCGTTGGGATCATGGGCATCCTCAACGTGGTTCGGCTCGGGAATAACTGGGTTCACTTCGGGAATAGCTTCGTTCGGCTCGTTAGGGTTCTCCATGACAATCTGCGTCGTATAAATATCTCGTATTAGTATTAAATAATTACATAATTAACATTTAATAAATTTACAACATATATATAAATTCATATATATATATCAAAATAAAACTTCTCAATCCGGTCTTGTCGGTAATTCGGAGATTCTTCTTGCACCGTTATAGTCAAAAGATTTTTAAACAAAATTATTTTGTAAAAAATTTTCTTTTTGGAAAATCTTTTGTTCTCTATAACTTAAGCTCTTGATACCAAACTGTAACACCCTCAATTTAGCGTCATGTCAGCGGAAGGGTTCAATGGTGTTACGTCATAGCACAATAACTCAAATCATAGAAAACGGCTCAAAAGAGGCGTTTTAAGAAAATTTCATTCATTCGAATAATATAAAGTTTACATCACGGGTCCCAAATAAGTTTAACAACATCATGCAACGTTTTACAAAACATTTTCGAATGAATAACTATTTAGCGGGCCTTCATATCTCCATCGCCGAATTACCTTCAAGGACCTGAGATAAAACATGCTAAAAGTCAACAATAATGTTGAGTGAATCCATAGAGTTTATATATATAAACAATAAAAATAATTTCCGAACACAAGTATCATTTTTCAATATTCATCTGGATACAACGATGTGGCCATACAAAGCTATATCGGGGGATTATTATAAGCCTCATGACATCGAACCTTACCATATATTCAATATAATGCCCACTATACACCCTCGCTATGAGTGTGTTAGCCTTTAAATATGTCGGCTAATACGGAATTACATTAGTTTATATTAGCCGGACACACAGGGACTAGAAATGTCAAGTGTAGTAAGTAGATTGTGTCCCGGGCTATATATATCCCCTCCATACTTCCATGGAGGGGTGAGGATTCATTTCACTTGTAATAAGGTGTGTGTTTCTCTCTCTAGAAAATACACACATCTTTCCCTCTCTACTTTTCTCTCTAATAAACATGGCAACTTTTTATTTTTATCCTCCCCGACCTCCGGATCATGTCTCTTTATATGTGTAAACGGGGTGTTTTTATTTAACATGGGGTAACAAGTGGAATCAGGAGCTTCAGGAGGGGTTGAATTTGGTATCATGTTGTTGGTATGTTTATGTTTGTCCGGTGAGCTGTTCATGTGAGCGCACTATATTACTTTTTATAAATCACTGTTCATTTACTATTTACTCATTTTTTTCTTTCTTTTCTTTTTTGTTTCTTTTCTTGTTTTTTTTCCTTGTGAAAAAATCATGAAAATGTTTATACTATGGTTGTTATAAGATTAGTCTCATATCTTCTTTCATCATATGTATCTGCTGTTTCTTTTTGAACTTAGAAGTCAAGTAATAAAACTAGGTTTATCTATTTTTTTCTTGGTTGCGTTTTGACCAAAAAGACAAATACAGAAAGTACAAATGTACAAAAATGGCAGGTTGGGATTTGGATGCTGATTGCGTTTTGTCTACAACATCGGACTGCATTTTGGTGGTTGCGTTTTGCCGATTGAAGTCCCCTTTTTGCAAGAATGTACAAACGTCATGCTGCCAATTTTTTTAGATCTTGCGTTTTGCCCCCCAAGACGGGTTGCGTTTTGCCTCAAGGTTGGTTGCGTTTTGCTACCAAGAACCAACCCGGGTCAACTCAGCATTTACCGAGTTGACCTGGTCTAACTCAAACTGAGTCCATGTCAACCAAAAGAAACAACAGCAAAGACGAAATGAAAAGAACAGACTCGTAAATCATTTCATTACATCAAATCCATAACTCATTTTCATTAACATAAACATCATCGTAGCCTCATACAACAATTAAACTTCATCACAATTACAAAACCACGTCGTCGCATCTACACAACTTCAAATCTAACTCCTCCATCCCAACAAGACTCGAAACACTAACACAACAAGATCTCAGATTTTATTTCCTTCGTGTACAATATGACAAGACCGTAAAGATCACTATCACGAAAGAATACATCATCATTGATCCTTGTAAGGGCATAACCCTCTTTCAATTATCGAATTTAAAGAAAGATTCATAACAATCATGTTAAAATCTTTCCTCATTTCGTTGGACAACTCAAAACAATTACAATCGTCGACCTACCTGAGACCCTCCAAAGGATCTTGAAATCAAACACTTTGTGATTCTTGACTCCGTTTGTGGTTCGAACTGATCTATGCAGAAAGAAAGGGTGTTTGTGGTCTAGGTTTGATAATAGATAAAAGATGAGTGAGTTTGGAGGGCATGATGGAAGAGATGGAAGTCACTGATTATTTGGAGTAATAAGGTAGGTGTTTGATTTATGTGATTAGGGTTAGGGTAATGAACAAATAATTAGGATATTAGGGTTATATCACTAACCGGGTATTGAGTTGGTTAATATTATGTGGGCTGAGAAAGTTTTGTGGAGTGGGCCAGCTATTGAGTTATTGATTTGTTGGGCTGATCCTTAATGAAATCAGATGGGCTGAGCTATAACTTATTGAAATGCAAATAGTTATGTTTAATCAAAACTGGGCCAGATTGGTTGATTATGGATTGGGCCGATTTTTTTATTATTTTAGGCTGTTAAGTATTGCTAAGCTGGGACTAAAATACTTTCACGTCAAGTTTGACTAGACAAATGTGGATACGTTAACGACATTCAATCACAACATTTTTCTAGTTTAACGACATTCACGAACAACAACACAACAAACATGATACATAACACTACAAACGATCCGAATAAGATTCACTAAAACGTCAAAACGGCTATGGAATTTGGATTCAAATGTCAAGTGATCACGGAGTTTATTTGGTATCCCTTATTTGTAGTTAGAAGTTGTGTTTCACGGAGGCGTCTACTTATTTCATCATCGAGACTTCCTTCTATTTTCTACCCCTTTCCTTAAACCCAATCTATCGATTGATGACTTGCTTGAACGTATACAGTTATGATTGAGACTTGAATTATCTAGTTACCAGAAGTCAAGGGGCGGTTGGGTGAAGACCTAGAATGTACTAATCACTAAAGGAGTTAATTGTAGTACTCGTGTCACACGCAGAAGAGCGATGTGGAATAATTTCAATAGGTGATGTACTAATTATACTTTTGATGTTGGTATATTGTACTTAGAGGGCTTTCCTCTACACCGTTCTTCAATCTAAAACAGTGCAAGCTAAGTAACAAATTTTGAGGGATTCTAACTTTATTTTCAAAGTTTTGGTATATCGGGTTACTTCACCAAGTTTGTCACAACTATAGCCGACAGAAACGAGTTTGGTAATTTAGCCAGAGAGTATAAGGTTGAGAATGTGATCAAACTCTCACGGGATATTTTTAAATGTCTACTGAACGTCAAGATACTTCATAGGTCTCAGCACAAATCTTTCGAGTTCTTCAATGTCTTTCATAACTTTTCAAGATTTGTTTCTATATTACAAGAACTTCTCGTAATATTATGGGCGAACACGTCATGATGTCTTCCGAGAGTCGAAACATCATTGGAATACGTAAACTTTGATACTTATTGTATGCAATCAGGTCAACACTAGGGGGAAGTAGTTTATACTACTTCACTTAGTATGGTTTGTGTAAAGTATTCTGCATGCGTGAGAAGATTTGTTGCTGATCTCTTGCATGTTCCCCCGAACGGATAGTCATCAGACGCAAATGGTCCATGAGATACAGTATAAAGCATTATTAGTTTTGTGTGGTGACTGTTTCTTCTACAAAATTCCGCTGTGCACTTTAAATGTCAATGATAGAAGATCGTTCAAGCTACATCAACGTTTCAGAATCTGCTCAAGATACGGATGTTGGTTTGGGGGGAAGCTGATTCAGAAACTTCGCCAACAAAGGAGTCTATAAAGAAAGCTTTTAAAGACATGCTGCATGAATTGAGGGGAAGTTAATCCAACTCAGGCATACAGCAATGGGAGGTCCAGAACAAGTCAAGACAAGAGATCCACGCTGAGTACAAGTACAAGACTAGAAGACAAAGACTACATCTTCAGCAGTGGAAGCGCCTTGATGTCATTATTACTGTTGAATTTGGTACTTGATTGGAACATTGTAAGTAATTCCGTATGCCTACATATTGGGGGAAGATTGTTAGCCTTAAAATATGTCGTTTAATACGGAATTACATTAGTTTATATTAGCCGGACACACATGGACTAGAAATGTCAAGTGTAGTAAGTAGATTGTGTCCCGGGCTATATATATCCCCTCCATACTTCCATGGAGGGGTGAGGATTTATTTCACTTGTAATAAGGTGTGTGTTTCTCTCTCTAGAAAATACATACATCTTTCCCTCTAATAAATATGGTAACTTTTTATTTTTATCCTCCCCGACCTCCGGATCATGTCTCTTGTTATGTGAATCTTTATGGGTAACAGAGTGTATCTTATTATCTATACAATGCATCCGTTTTGTCATTTTTCCCGACACAACACAATAGCTAGTCATCACGGATCGGAGGTGGTAGCCTCCAAATAGTACTATTTCATGTATAAGCGTATGCCTTTTTCCTGACAATAACAATGTTCAGATTATCGCGTGATCTGTTAATCTAGCGAGTAAGCTAACTAATAATAATCAGGCTACCTAGCATACATTCGGGTCCTTGCGTTCTATTTTAAAACAACATGTTATCTCACTTCGCGGAATAAAAAACAATTAAAAGTGTAAAAATGCGAGGCAATAAACTCACTTGATAATATCGAAGAAATAACGCGATAGGACGAACTATGGACGACGGCACTAGTCACCCGGAACCATAAACCAAATGTATGGGTCATAGTTTTATATTGGTAAAAATTAATACAAACTCCAAAATAGACAACTATGTAAGGTAGGGTAGGATGATCAAGTATAATTGGTAAGATAAATCACACTTAAGTTTCTAGAGTAAAATTTGAAAGTATAACATTTTTACTAGTTTTATTAATTGTTAAACTTCATTAGTTTTAACCCAATTGGTCCAAAAAGCCCGATGGGCCCAATTATAAGCTCATTAAGTAATTTGACCCATTTTAATAGTCCATGACCAGGCCTTAGTCCAAACATTAGTGTAGGATCGATATACCTTAGTATAATAAGCCTTTAGCCTGTAAAGGATGTTACTTCCTTGAATAAATCCAAGTCGATAACAATGAAAACACTATGTAATCCAAGTTAACGTATGCGGGAAACTATGTTAGCGCGAGTATTTCGAAGAGAACTCATAATGGTTTAACAAACGATTTGTATTATCACACGTTGAATCTGCCTAAGAATGCAGATCCCTAATACAATACTTATCTCTAATACTTCTAACTAATGCTTTTTGTTGTTGTTGTTCGTGTCGTGTGTCCTTCTAATGCCTTCCTAGAGATCCTTTTATAAACATAAGGATAACTCTAGTAGGTGTACAGTCCTTGTATGACACAAACACTAATTAATACTAATCACTAATGTAATCTTGTTAAATGATAACTACTAATGTAATGTTTAATCCTTTAATGTTCCTATATTAAAGACAGTACCTTCGAGCTTTTCCATACTAAGGCAGGCATTAACTGAGGGGGGAGATCTCAACCTTAGCAGTACTTTGATCTTCTACTAGCATACTTTGACTTCTTAACTTGTATTCCGACAAACCTCCCCTAAATAGAATTCTTCAGTGCTTGACGAGGACGAGTTTCTTGATGGTTTGACATTTTCTTCAGCATCAATACAAGTCTTTCAATCTCTAGATATAATCCTCTAGTCATTATCTTGTATACAATCTGTTTTGAGTATCATGAAATGAAAAACCTCATTTTTTGACATAAACACTTCTCAAAGCGCGAATCTTTGTCCCTTTGCATCAAACAGATTGTTCTTCAAGTCAGCTGGCAGGTCTATTCAAGCACATAATAGGTATTTATGAGCCTTACCAAGTAGCCATTCACTCTAGGGCTATCAGTTCTTTGGTACCTAGAAAAAGGTAAATCCCATGGTGATCTGAAAACCCTTCAACACTCATAACATGAATCATATTGTGTTGAATACTATATTGACTCTTTGGTATGTCATTACAACCGTGAACGATATGATAATCTTTACCTGTAGCCGATTTGCTCAGCGACTAGCCAACACCACTAATAAAACATTGGTGTAGTTATGACCATATCGTTAAGAGCCCACAATTAAAGCCTAACCAAAGTAAAATGAGTCTCTTTAACCAAAGCCGTTGCTATGGATAGCCCATACATCAGTGCAAGTACCAAGTTGTAAATGATCACCAACAATTTATTGGTAAATAGCAACCAACAACAGATTTAGATGTCATATACCAAAACTGATTTGATTGGACTAGTCAAGTTCCATATGTTTGTTAGACATGTGTTGTAAATTGATTACCATTTGACATGTAAAGCACGCACGATACAACATGTGATAACTCTCGAAACCTGTGAAACAAACATTGATCTTTTAAAAAGTTAGATTGCACACTCAAACTTCAAAATAACTCAAAACAACTTTATAACTAGCAGTACTTTCAACAAAGTACTGTTTGTTTTAAACTAACAGTACTTGAATAAGGTACTGCTTGTTCACAGTAAAATCTTTTTATCAAAACAAGATATGTCATTTACAAAGAAAAATTTTGAATAAATCAACCAGTGTGATTAAGAATCTCACCAATCATTAGTTGTCCATAGAAAAACAAATGTACAATATGATAGCTATGTCACTCCCAATGCTTCAACTTACAACCATGGATCTATCATCCTGATCATTAGCTTCTCTTGATAAGAAGGATATCTCTTTCTATCAGCAATGATCATTGTATCCATCCTCGTGGCGACTCTAATGTATGCACTCCCAAGATGCATTAAGCCTCCATCTTACATTTCCAATCTTCTTGATTCTTCCAGAATTCATCATTACTTGATACAGACTCTCCAAATAGTTGTAAGATCACCAAAAGTATCAATCCTAACCCGATTGGTGAATATGCTTATAATATTCTTGGTACAACATATAAGATTATGTAATCCTGTCTAACCAAAAAAAAAATATGCAGAATCTCCATAAGAGTGGACGAACTGCAATGAAATACTATTTTGCTCTATAAATTATGAGATACTCTCCATCGGGTGAGTCAATGACCTTGAAATTCTGTAATCATAGAGATTGCTTCCAGTACTCTCTTCTTGTGCACTCTTCTCAAATCCTACAATCCTAAGAAAATTTTCTGAGCTCATCAATTGTCTCTGTCCTCAATTTAAGCTTCTTGATGGCTGTTCTTCTGATAACTTATTTTCTCTTCCTTAAGAGTCTATTTGCATCTCTTTCTTGTAACATCTGCTTTTCCTTTTCTGAATCCATTGGAATAAAATCCTTGAAGGAATCTTTGATAGATTCTTGAACTTTATCATACAGTTCCTTCATTTGTGGATACCTTAGTTTTTTCAAATTCTTGTCCCTTGACCTTTAAGAAATTTATCATTTGAGTCTGTCTTTGGCAAGAGATTTAGGTTCTTCGAAATAGTCGTTGGCATAGGTTTTCTTCAAATCTTCCCACCTTTTTCGCTGTCTTCTTCTGCATTTCATTCTTCTTGAGCCTTTCTAGCAATTCCTCATCATGTGCAGTCTCCAAAGCTCTGATTTGTTGAAGAGTTAATTTCTTCTTTTTGGGCTCTTCAACCAATATCCCTTTACCTTTTTCTTTTGGGTCAGTAGCTTGAATTGGCTGTTGAGGTTGAGATTGCATAGGACCAGGAATGCTTAAGCCTCTTGGTCCAATTGAGAAGGATTCAGCAAAAGTTTCATCATCATTGAACTGTTCTTTAGAACCTCTTCTTGAGTTGAACGAATTGGACTTGAAGGACCTGTTTCAAGGTCCTTGGAGTAATAGTACTCTGTCTAGCAGTACTTTGAAATGTCTCCAAATCCAATTCTTCAGTGTCTCCACTCTTCACATTAGAACCCTCTTTCTCCTCAACATTGATTTCTTTAGTTTCATCACTCTTTCTTTCTAATGCTTCTGTTTCATCGCTTTTTCTTTCAATGTCAGGAGTAATAGCAGCATCTTTATCAACAATATCTTCAATAAAAGGATCTGCTGTATCATTATCTTGAACATAGTGCTCTTCAGACAAAGTACCTTCTTCTTTATTCCTCCCTAATTTGACTGAAGACACTTTCTTCTGTTGCTTCTTTTGCTTCTTTCTTTTCTTCTTAAGATTCTGGCTTTCTACCCAAAAAGCATGATGTTTGACCACTGGCTGTACGAATTTGGACAGTTTCTTGAGTTTGGTCTTGAGCTTGATAATCTGTTTAGCTTGAGAAAGAGTTTGCTTTTTGAGCCTCCTAACTTCCCTGTTTAAAGCATAGAGATCCAAAAGTCCCTCATCTCCTCCAGATGTTTGAGACGCATCTGTGGGAGTATAATCATTGGGAGATTTTGGAATAGCAGCAGTACCTTGTGGACTAGCAGTACCTTGAGATGCAGCAGTACCTTGTAGAGAAGCAGTCCCTTGTGAGTTATCAGTACCTTGAACGTCAGCAGTACCTTGGGAAATACTAGCTTGAGCAGCACTTTGAGTAGGGGTACCTTGAGCATCCCTTGCAGAACTTGCAGCCCTAGAATGAGGACTAGTACTATGTTCCTCCTCTGCTGCCAATGCTGTGACGACCTCTAACATAGGTGGAGTCAAGGGTGTAATCCTACATGAGAACTTAGGACTATGCTTCCTCATAAAAGTGAAGATCTTAGAGGGAAGTGTAACTGATGGTATAAAATCCTGAGGTCTGGCTACTCCCTCTAATTGCTTGTTCAAAAACAGTTGAATGAACCTAGGATACATAAGAAAAGGTGTACCATTGGAAATATGTCCTAGCATTCCATTCATTATCATCAAAGAAAAGTTGAACTTCTGATTCGTTGCTAATCCTACTAGGGCAGAGGCGATGTTGGTTCCAAATTGCTCCCATGAGGTACTCTTAGGACTAAGACAGTGAAGTAATACATGAACTAAATACTTCCACTGTGGGCTAAATAAAGGTTTAGAGAAAGTTGAGTTGTGATAAATTACCCTCGTAGCCAATATCGCCGAGCACGTCCCAAATAACTTGCTTAAGGAAAGCAATCTTACCCCATTTGCATCATTCAAAGAAGTAGGCGTCTAGCTGCTAATGGTTTCTTCCAAAAATCAAAATCTTTTTGCCAGCTACATGGCGGCGGAATGTGAGGGTACGCCTCATTGATCCACTCTGAGAGAAGCCTGGTTTAGCAATAAATTGTTGAAGCCATGGATACTATTAGATCAGGATCACGAAAAGAGTAGTTAATTAGAGCATCCAGAAGAAAATCGATGATTTGCATAAAAAAATATCAGACATTCTGCGCCGTCTTCTCCACACAAGCAATCATGTTGTGTTTGTTACAAGTGCGAATATTTGCCATTTGAAAAGAATTTGATGTGCGTCGGAGGATGGAATTTAAAAAATTATGAATGAAAAGAGATAAGATGAGAGAAAAATGCAATTCAGGTGAGTATTTTAGGTTTTTTGCGTTGATAAACCATAAAGTTACCGTTGTAAATACGTTTTTTTAGCCGCAAAAATGTATGTTTGACCGCTTGATTATACCGACTGTTAGAATAGTACTTAGTTGTCTACGCTATGTAGAGTAGTACTTTCTAAGACGGAGCAGTCTTTGGAGTTGGCCTTCCCCCTAAGCCATTACTTTTCAACCAGAAAAAAAGAATTTAACTCAAATTTGGGCAACCCCATCCGCCCAATTTTGCCAAAATATCTTTGGTATCTGGAGAGAGATGGGTGGGTTCCCGCCCCCGTCGCCCCCACATCATAACCCCCCCCCCCCCCCCCCCCCCGACTGTTTCAATGATGTATAAGAACGTTATATGAGATTTGCAAGAGTTGAGTAACCCCAAATGTATGTTTCATAATGTTTAGTAACCTAAGTGAACAAAAGAAAGTTTAGTAACTTAGGCGAACTTTTCTGGAAAGTATGTGGGGGCCACAAGAGATGATTGTATAAGTAACCCGTTTAGTACAACTCATAACTAACTTTCATGTGTTTTGGTATAATTTATGTTCATAGTGTCAGTGATAGTATGTATTATTTTGGTTGGTAAAGATACACCTAAACTGCTGTATCTCGTAGGAATAAATTGCGTTAGATTGATATAGATGTAATGTTGGATTAATGAATGGTCGGTTTTAAGGTTGTGGACAGGAGGATGCGGGGTGACCCCCTTATGTACATGGTATTTAATTTAAATAACCTTTCTTGAATCCTCTCGATTAGAGTCGTTTACAATGAGAACTTGAGAGATTATGAGTTTTAGCTCTAGAGTTCGTATAGGGGCGGGGGGGGGGGAGAGTATGCGGGGAGAGGCGGAGCGGCGGGGGGGTGGGGGGTATGGTGGGGGGTAATGGGGGTGGGAGGGGGTGGATGGGGGTCAAACGTGTTCTTTTATTTGTATAGTGCGTAGAATAGATATTATTGAGGACATGGTGTGCAGTTATTCATCGGCTGAGTTACATAGTCCCACTCCCCTTCGCATATTGAGATAGAGTTTATTGTAATATTGGGATGGACATGATGATGACACAAGTGTTGAAATATGTTTGATAAATTACTGTGATTATGGTGGTTAGAATGTGTGACTAAAGTGCACATGGTGACATATGTTATTGGTGATGAATGATGGGTTATGGTGCTACCTGTTCCTCGCGTGCTGTGATATGGTGATCGTGAGCATAGTGACAGCGAGGATTACTTTAACATTTGTCGCTGCTCGCTGCTCTCATAAGACCATGCTCGCGAGTAGATAAAGTATATGTCCTGTGCTAGTCCGGAGGGATTTTGCCGTGTGATCTCACGGTCTGGCTGGTGGGAGAAATGATAGCATGTTTGGTATGTGATCATATAGACTTGTTAGCACTAAAGTTCAAGTGTCACTCTCGAGGGTTACATGTGAGTAATCTCGGTCATGAGTAGAGGGTAAAAGGAACTTGGATTTGATTAGAAGCGCTCGCCGAGAGCTCTGTTGTGCTCTTGGTTGAGTTGATTTGATAGGTTTTCTAGATTGAATTTGCAGGTTAGCTTGTAGTGTTAGTTAGCATAATTGTCAATGCAAAAGTGTTTGCTTATATCTCAGGTGATTCGCTGATACTTGACTTTTAGATATGGGGAATTGAGAGACAGAGTGTCAAAATCGCTGATGATCTGAAAAACTACTATGATTTATCAGAGAATATCGCACAATCTACGCGCCAACCATTGTTTCGACGTATTATAAGCATTCATTTAGTATAGCAGTGAGGTGTTCAGAACATAGATGTGGTTTGGTAGAAAGAGTGTGTGAAGTGCTAGAAGGTGTGACAGATAGGATGTGTTGTGGACCGTATTCTACGCGTAGCTCTGATTTGTGGTGAGTATTTACTTTGGAGTGTAATGCGATGTGGAGATTGACTTGTTTTGTTGTGGATGGTCTATGTAAATGTTTTGCGATGTAGTTGTGACATTGGCTATGACATCATGACCCATTCCGTATTTCCTCAAATGTCAGACGCTTTGGGATTTGTTGATGTTTTTGGTATTTCCCGGACTCGGCTCCCACTACTACATGTCTATACCTTGTATTTTGTGCATATAGGTAGATTCTTTATATAGACGTCAATGGTGTGTTGTGATGATTCCCTTTCTCGGCTGCGTCTCTCGCGTTTTGACCTGCCTTGGCGGTTTGGAGTATTTCCGATGTGACAGTGCGTAGAGATATTATCAGTGCTGAATTGTGTGTCTATAGAGAAGTTAGGTGGTTGAGCTAGAATATATGAAACCTAAGGGTCACTTACACATAGATGCATATAAGACTCCAATGTTTATTTTTTATAAAGAGGTATTGCTTCCCATATGTTTTGGTGTAGTAGCTTTGTTATATTTCCTATTTTGGTGTGTTAAGTAAATCTACCTTAGATTTGAGCTTGCCTCTCTACCATCCATAGTCAGTATTTATGTGCGGTATGCTGATTAATTAGTCTAGCTTAAGCTCTGTCCTGATTTCCATAACGATGTTCGTTGGGGACCAGGCTACCTGTTTGCGCAACCCTTCAAGCGTTGGAGGTTCATTGAGCCCTAGAGAAAGATACCTGTATAGGATAAACGAGAACAACTGCGTATTGGACCCCGATGAGTTCAATTGGTCCTTTTTACCATGCCATATCGAAGAGAAGTATGACCTAAGGGGTTAAGGTGTGAAGAGTCAGTCATGGGAAATGGAAGACAGAAGGTTGGACAACCAAGGAGTGGGCAGCCACATGGTGGCTATTTAGTTTCCTGTGAAAGTGGGTTGTCGCTGGATGCACGTTAGCCAAAGTTTAAGCATCGGAAGAGAGAAGTGTGGATCCGCGAGAATGAAGGGATTGAAGAGTAGCGTTGTTGTGAAGTAAGATGGATTATGTCGTAAGTATCTAAGACAGCGACTCGGATCTTGGATCCATTAGCTAGTAGAGTTTGACCTACATTAGGGCATCTCTGTCTTGTGTCATCGTTAGAAGGTTTGATTCGTTAGTCTTTAGTCGTGATTCCAGTGTGTGTTAGGACAATTTGTTTACAAAGATTTGTTCATGCGAATATTAAGTTTGAGGTTTTTTTATTGATTTTGTATTGTTAGTTTGTGAATTGGATGGAGCTTATAGGTAAAATTGTTTCCTTGTGTGTGTTATGCAGCATCAGTTCTCGCAGTGTTTTTGGCTATGATAAAGAGAGCGCTCTTGTTCTAAATGAGAGAAGGAGGACGTTTAAGTTTCTTTAGTCGATTAGCCATTACAAACCCATAGTTTTCGTTTTTGGTTCTGGACTGTTGTTTAGATCTTGCTTTTTATTTTTTTATTTCTTTTTCTTGTGATTAAATGAATGGTATTTTGTATCACTTAAAGCATGTAAGTCCTTTGTATAATGTATTATGAGATACACACGGGAGTGTCGTGTCATTAGGGAGGGGGCTACGCTCTAGTTGTGCTAGGTGTGTGGCGCTTATAGTTATGGTGAGCCAATCAACGTAACTTAGATTGTCAACGGACCCCGCACAAAGTGGACGTTGCATTGAAGATGTTTTGAATTTTATCCAGGGTTAGTCGTTGATCGCCATTCTAGTGCTCATAGGCTAATCGATAGATAGTGGCTATGTATGTAATAATAGAGATGAATTCGCTTATTATGGATATGTATAGGACGCAAGTTTGTTTTCGCGCATTGCTAATAGATATATTATATCCCCTTTCTTTTAGATGAAATCGGTGTTCTCGAGTTTACGCGTCAAAAAGCCCAAGCCCAGTGTGTTTTGTGAGAAGTCGAGAGCCTGGAATCCGAAATCCCGCGACATTTTGCTAGACAATAATCGACGCTACAGCAAGAGATGTGCAGAATATCATCTCCTCATAATCGTCATACTCAAGTGACTACTAATGTAAAACAATGCGACTGGAGGGGAAATGGAAAGCGCGCGCTAGGGAACGATGATGAGTGTTGTAACTATAAGCGACTTTTACTTTTATTGAAGACATCCTAAGTGAGCTTTTGATGGAATTAAGTGGTGGGCAGATAGCACTCCCCCGTGTGGATAGAAAATAAGCGACCTAGAGTCGGTGTTTGATAAAACAATGGGTATCGCGCTCACTGCGTAAAACAAAGAGTCGAATGGTATTGCTGCTGGTTGTTTTAATGTGAATCTACACTCATCGCTTTGTACTTGGTGGAAAGCATGGGTCTCAAGGCATCATCGAATCATTTTTCGAGTGTCAGATGAGAAGGTAGTAGATTTGTATAGAGTTGGGTAAGTGATTTATTGTGGCGGTCGTTGTGCACGTAAGAGACGTAGAATTGCTGTTGCATAGCGAGACGAGATGAGATGGAACTAAAGAATCGGTGGTTGGAACCTCACGATGGTAGGAGCCAATCATGTCGCCTACACTGACAGGTTTCACGAACTGGCCAAACTAGTTCCTCACATGGTTACTCCTAATATTCTTCAGCGTAGAGTTTCAAGGAGGTTAGCTCAGTCAACTGGGTGGCTGGCTCCTCTAAATGCCCGTGTAGGTATTGTTGTGAGTTGGATAGGCTTGAACCCAATAGACATATCTCAATTGAGCTGTTTTAGCTCGTGTATCTCGTGAAGGCTGGAATATGTGTACTAGAATAGAGGCTTGTCCGGAGAGTGAGAGAAGAGAGGGTAAAACTTACCCTAAAGCTAGCATTAGATTGACCTCTTGAGATTCCTTGACAGCTCCCACTAAAAGAAAGTTGAGTTCACTCATCATTGAACCTTAGTTTGAATTCCTTTTTTTTGCTCTATAGATAGTTGTCTCAAAATCCAATATTCATCCCCATTAGAAAGACTGTTTGGGTTAGATTCCAGATAACGTTTGATATATCATCTACACTATTTCCTTGTATCCAACATGATACTATCTGTATCTTGTCTATCTCTCTTCTTAATAAAAAAGAGTTCTTTGTCAATTTTATGGCCGTTTCTTCTTATCTATTAGTCCATTTGTTCAAATTAAGAAAAAGGTGGGCAAAGTCTTTTTCTGCATAACATGCTTATTGGGTAAGGTTTTATGATGGCCATAAGGGGAAAAAATGTGCAAAAAAAAAATTGAAATACTTAAGGTGACAACTGTACTGTGCAATATGAGACTTTAAAGGTGTAATGAAAATGTGATTAGGTAAATCGAATGACAAAAAATGAGGATGCATTCTCAATACCTAGAGGCAAAAAATTAATTAAAGAAAAAATGAATATGAATACAATAAAAATAAAAATGGGAAGAAAAAAAAAATAAAGAAAAAAAAAAAATGAGAAAATGAATGAATAAGAATGGATAGAAAGAATTAGAACGGCCTAATTGATAAAGAAATGTAAATAAAAAAAATATGAAAAATAAAAAAAATTGAAAATTAGTAATAATAAAATGAAATAGTAATAAATAAATGAAATGTGAGAAAGAAATGATTAATATAAACAAATGAGTAAATGATAGATGGGAGGAAATGAGGTGGAGGAATCAAGTAATCTAGGGGTTAGTAGACATGGCATAGGACAACAAGGAAAGCTAGACTGGATGGGGTTTTTGTGTGCGGACAGTTCTCCCAGGAACGCGAAATGCGAGCACTTACCCTAGGTGCGCTGATGTTTATACTTTACACCGGAGAATGCTTTGTAAGTTGTGCTATAACTGCCAGAAACCAGGTCATTTAGCGAAACAGTGTTGGGCACCGAATAGGCAAGTGGCGCATGTGAATGCGGTTAGGATGGGGCCGAATCAGAGGGCATGCTATGAATGTGGGAGTCTAGACCATTTTCGCAATAATTGCCCCAAATGGAATCAAGCAACCCGTTGGATTTGGAGGGAAGCAGGAACATTCAAAACAATGGGAACCAAGCAAGAGGAAGGGCATTTAATGGGAATACAGTAGAGGCTCTGCAAGATCCCAAAGTTATGTCGGGTACATTTTCTTTAAACAATCAATTTGCTATTGTTCTTTTTGATTCTAGAGCTGACTTTAGCTTTATTTATACCGAGTTTGCACCTTTGCTAAATGTGGAACCTTGTACTATAAACCCTGGTTATGTGATAGAAATAGCTGATGGTAAGAGTGTAGAAGTTAATAAGGTTATCCGTGATTTTAAACTAAAACTAGGAAACTCCTAGTTCACTATAGATTGATACCGTTGGGACATGGAAGTTTTGATGTGATTGTAGGGATGAGGCTGTTATAGTGTGTCATGAGAAAGTAGTAGAGATACCGATAAAAGAGGGTGGGATACATCGAGTTCATAGGGAACGTACTTTGGGAGCTGCCAAAGCCCTAATGAACGCTAAGCAAGATGAACCTAGGATAAGTGATATACCCGTGGTGCGAGACTTTACTGATGTGTTTCCGGAAGACTTGTTGGGGATTCGCAGGGATCGACAAGTCAAGTTCGTATCGCTTTGTTCCTGGATGCGAATTCGGTCGCTGAGGTTTCTCCATGATGTCGGTTGGCGCACCGCTCGGAAATAATGCAAGATTTGTCTGGGCAACTTTAAGAGTTTGCAGTGAACAGGGTTTCATTCGGACCAGCCATCCGCATGGTGGGGAGCACCTATGCTATTCGTGAAGAAGAAGTATGGATCTGTTTGGTTTTTGTGTATCTGTATTCGACGTATAGGGTAGTCTGAAACAAATACTATTAAAAACGGTTATCACTCATAGGATCGTGATTGTGACTTGGTTTAGGAACCCGCTGCAAAGAGCATGTTATTTCTCTAAGATAGATCTTCGGTAAGGATATCATCAGCTATGTGTGCATGAAGATGACATTCCAAAGACCGCATTTCGAACGATATATGGACATTTTGAGTTTACAGTTATGCCATTTGGGTTAACTAATACACCAGCGGTCTTTATGGACTTGATGAACCGGGTGTGCAAACCGTATCTAGATAAGTTTGTCATTGTCTTCATTGATGACATCCTGATCTACTCAAAGACGACAGAAGAACATGAGGTTCACTTGAAGTTAGTGTTGGAGTTGCTGAGGAAGGAGAAGTTGTATGTGAAATTTCCTAAGTGCGAGTTTTGACTGCAAGAATTGCATTTCCTTAGACACGTGGTCAACCAGAGTGGTATTCATGTGGACCCAAGTAAAATAGAGGCGGTGAAGAATTGGAAAGCTCCTACCACGCCGTCGGAAGTTTTATTATTTTTGGGATTAGCTGGCTATTATCGACGTTTCATCGCGAATTTCTCCAAGATTGCTAAACCCCTTACTTCGCTAACTCAGAAAAACCAAAAGTATGAGTGGGGCAAAAAAGAGGAAGAAGCATTTCAGACCTTGAAGAATAATTTGTGCGATGCTCCTATCTTGTCGTTACCAGACGGAGTTGTAGATTTTGTAGTTTATTGCGATGCATCGAATCAAGGACTTGGTTGTGTGCTCATGCAAAGAGGCAAGGTAATCGCCTATGCATCGAGACAACTAAAGATTCACAAGAAGAATTATACAACACACGACCTAGAGTTGGGAGCTGTCGTGTTTGCTCTTAAGACGTGGAGGCATTACCTGTATGGCACGAAGAGTGTCATTTACACGGATCACAAGAGCCTTCAGCATATTTTTAACCAAAAGGAGTTAAATATGCGCCAAATGAGGTGGATCAAGCTGTTTAGCGATTATGAGTGTGAGATTCGCTACCATCCTGGTAAGGCGAATGTGGTGGCTGATGCGTTAAGTAGGAAGGAACGGGTGAAACCTAGACGTGTTCGAGCAATGGCTATGACCATTCAGTCTGGGGTGAAATAGATGATCTTGGCAGCCCAAAGTGAGACGTTCAAACAGGATAACATTCTTGCAAAAAGGCTACATGGGTTAGATCAACAGATGGAAAGGAAGGAAGACGGGAGTTTGTATTTTATGGATAGGATATGGGTTCCTTTAGTAGGGGATGTGAGAATGGTAATTTTGAATGAAGCTCATAAGTCTAAGTACTCTGTGCATCCCGGAGCGAATAAGAGGAGGGGTGAATAAGATGTACTATTATGACCTTTCGTGATAGGTATGGTGGCCGGGAAGGAATGGGTAGGAAGGGAATAAAGAGAGATATTGCTATCTACGTTAGTAAGTGTTTGACTTGTGCAAAAGTAAAGGTTGAGCATCAAAGACCTTCGGGTTTATTGCAACAACCTGAGATACCAGAATGGAAGTGGAATAAGATCTCTTTGGATCTTATTACCAAATTACCTAGGTCAAGAAGTGGGCATGACGCGATATGGGTAATAGTCGACAGACTTACCAAATCAGCGCATTTCCCAGCGATTCGTGAGGATTTTAATACGGAAAAGTTGGCAAGATTATATATTGATGAAATTGTAGCATGACATGGAGTGCCCGTTTCGATTATTTCGAATCGAGATAGGCGATTTACTTCACATTTTTGGCAAACGGTACAGAAAGCGTTAGGGACAAGGGTAGACTTGAGTACTGCTTATCATCCTCAGACGGATGGACAAAGTGAGCGTACAATTCAGACCTTGGAAGATATGTTAAGGAAGTGCGTTATAGATTTTGGTGGTAGTTAGGATGTCCATCTACCCTTAGCTGAGTTTTCCTACAACAACACTTATCATTCGAGCATTCAGTGTGCTCTGTTCGAGGCTTTGTATGGTAGGAAGTATAGGTCGCCTGTGTTATAGGCAGAGATTGGAGATGGCAGTTTGATTGGACCTGAGTTAGTACTACAGACTACAGACAAGGTGGTATTGATAAAGGAAAAGCTCAAAGCGACAAAAGACCGTTAAAAGAGCTATGTGGATAAGAGACGTAAACTGTTAGAGTTTTGGGTGGGTGATAAGATATTATTAAAGGTGTCACCTTGGAAGGGCGTAGTATGTTTTGGAAAGAAGGGTAAGTTGGCACCAAGATATGTGGGACCGTTTGAGATCCTTGAAAGGATTGGCCTTGTATTGTAGCTTTAGGTTGAGGGTCAGGAGAGTTGAGGAGTAGTGTGTACATGACACCTTTCATGTGTCAAACCTGAAGAAGTGTATGGCAGATGCTAGTTTGCATGTGTCATTGGATGAGATAAAGGTCGACAAGACACTTCGTTTCGTCAAGGAACCTGTAGAGATTATGGAACAAGAAATTAAGAAGTTAAAACGTAAGACGATAGCACTAGTGAAAGTTAGATGGAATTTGAAACGTGGTCCTGAGTTTACTTGGGAACACGAAGATCAGATGAGGATTAAGTATCCACAGTTGTTCGTGGACCGAGTTGTTGAGCCTGCTAATTAAATCTCAGGACGAGATTTCCTCAAGGAGGGGATATTGTGACACCCGTGATTTAATCAGGTTAGTAATACCTTTAGAAATGGCTAAGAGTTCGTTGTGTGTGATTCTTGTGTGCTATGTGTTATATATGTGTGCTAAGTGGTTTGAATAGGTGCATGATATCATTTTGAGGTGTATGGGCATCTCATTTTGAGTGTGTTTGTGTTTGGTGATAAGTATTCCATTCGTTCGTGAATAGTGATAATGGAAAGTAATGGCGTATAGCATGCAATGCTACGTCAATGATTTTGGTGATTTTGTGTTAAGAGTTTATGGGAAATGTAGCATAATAGTAATAAGTGAAGTGAGTGAAATTTGGATAATTATAGTAGACTTTCTAAATATAGAAAGTGAAAAGTGAAATGAAAAGTTATTTTTAGAAAGTTAAGTAGTTGCGTTTATGTGAAAAGGTTTACCCAAATTAGCTTAGATTTTTATAAAAACTTAAGGTAATAAAGATAATTAGTTAAATAATAATAATTAAAAAAAATAAAAATAAAATATAATAAAAGGGGTTTCGGCCGATTAGGATAAAAGAGAAAAAAGAAAACAATTTTGATTACAACTAGGATTCTATTAGTATAAATACAAATCTAATAAAACCTTAAATCATTTTTTCTCTCCCTTTTTCCCTTTGATCGGCCGAACCAAGGAAGAAGAAAAAAAAGATTTTTTTTATCAAGATCAAGTTGGTGATTTAGTGATTCAAGAAAATCAAGGTTTAGGTATGTTTCAATTAAGCTTTTGTTTAGTTTTCTTTAAAACATGTAACAATTATTATGATGGATCTTTAGGGTTATAAAAACTTCTATAATTAAGGATGTATTAATCATGCTAGAGTGTTTAGGGTTTAATTAGGATCATATGGATGTAAACAGTTAGGCTTAATTCGCGTTAATTTGTGATTTAGTGTTGAGCAGAATTTAGGGCTGTGTTAAACTGATGATATCTAGATGATAGAAACGTGTTTTGATATGATTTCAGTACCTAAATTTTAGTTCAAAGAGTCTATTTTCTAAAAAGTCCGGCCTCGATTGATTTTGAGTTCTGGAAGTTAGTCAATTGGACGAAACAAGAAAAGTTGTCAAAAAAGTAAATACGGGTCAGAATTAGGTCATGTTCGGGAAGGTAAAACCCTAACTTAAAAGTGGAATTAAGGTTAGCCAATCAACAAGGGTTAAGTTTAATATGTATATAAATAAACCCTAGAAGGAGAGCTTCTTATTATGTGTCTAAGTATGATATTTAGGGCCATACTTTTTAGTGTCCAATCAGATCCGAATTAGGATAATTTTGAAGTTTGATTTTATTTAGAATAGTTGTGCATGTAATGGGTACTTGCGAATCATAAAGTGGTTAGTATGGGGTTAATAGACAAAGAAGTTACTATGCTTTCCCAAAAAGTTCGCCTAAGTTACTCAACTTTCATTTTGTTCACTTAGGTTACTGAACTTTTGATAAACATACACCCCCATAATTTCAATGTTAATCCGAGCAACCTGGACGTATATTTTTAGGTAAGTTAAGTAACATAAATGTCATGTTTTTACAAGTTCAATGATGTTTACGTATATTTTTGCAAAGTTGAGTAACCCCAAATGTCATGTTTCATAAGTTTAGTAACCTAAGTGAACAAAATGAAAGTTTAGTAACTTAGGCGAACTTTTTGGGAAAGTATAGTAACTTCTTTGTATAATAACCCGCACTTCTTTTTAAGAGAACACCTATTGATTTGAAGAGCTTTTTCATACGCGAGTGTACATAAAGATGGACTACAAGTCTACAACGTGTAGATTAACATGACAGGGTCAAATATATTTCTATGACAACCAAATACTACATGTAAATAATAGGCGGAAACTTAAATGGGTTACCAAAGTCAGGCTACTTTGCAACCGAACTAAAGTATGAACCTAGAAAATGGACCATTGATTTAGCAGGCCCGCTAATATATAAAAAGAAGCCTAGGCAATCAACCATGGACATAGAATTTTGCTGTTGTTGTTATAAGAACGAGTACAAGTCCATGCGTTGCGGCAGATGCACTTTTGACTTACTTTTCATATTTTTCGTTTGTCGAAAATGTATTATGTTAGTTCTATGAAAACACTGAAGTTTCGAAAATGTATACCAGAAAGAGATGCAACCAAAAAAAATTGTAAACGTCGAACTAAGTACATATAACAGAAAATAACACGGCACAGTAATGATACGCAGCCAAATCTTTATGACAAAACATTACCCTGTCACTAAGCAATTATCACAATACGAAAACAGGCCAAATGTTTGCAGGCAAAAAAAATCAGCCCAAAAGCGAACCGCTAATGTCAAAACGGCGTCGTATTCAAACGAAAATTAGTATTACTCTTGTCAAGGAATTTTATTAAACATTGTTGAAAAAGCTACACTATACGTTATAATGATATCAATAGAATTTATGGCCCAATTTCATCTTCTTGTTTTTCATTACAATTAACTCATGAAGTTTTGATGGCAGAAAATTTATATGTTGTATTAACTATGATGGTTTCATCACAATGTTTCATTTTCTAGATATTAAATCCTACGTTTATGTCATACAATTATATATCGAAAATTCAAAGTTTCAGTACTCGTTGAAACAATAATTGAGCCATTACTCATTAGATGAAGCCCAGTGTCCGCTAAATGTTTAGCGATAAGCCCAAGCTTGGGCTTTCCTCCTTTCTTCCGAAGCCCACAAACCCAAAATTAGCTCATTGAACGCCTCTTAGTACATACGAGGTGGAAAGAAGCCCGCGCGTTGCGACGGAAGCTAATTTATTATCAAGATGTGTAGTTAAATTGTTTTTTGCAAAAGGTGAATGATGATTTATAGTAACTTTGTATTTTTTAAAAACACAAAGGTACTATAAACCACCTTTTGGAAAAAACAATAAAGCACGGTTGATCGATTTGTTCGACCGATATACACAAAAAGTACAAATCGAAAAGGTACTGTAAACCACATGCAATAAACCACACTAAGGGGGTGTTTCTTTTTTCCACTAATGCCTCTTATTAGGTGAGTGGTGGACCCAAACATCTTAATTCATCTTATTTCATACACACACCAAAACCTCCCTCCACCCATTAAGAGGCATTAGTGGAAAAACCACTTAATTCATATAAAAAAGGAAACAAACCCTAACACATACGACAATAAGCGTATGCAAGCCCTTAATAGACCAACATATGGCAATAAATGTAAAGCATAACCCACATGTAAAAAGCATTAGTATATCAATTCCTTTATACACTAACACATACATCAATAAAGCATATGCAACATCTTAATAGACAAACAAATAAGTCAATAAACATAAAGCACAATACACATGCAAAAGGAATTAGTAAATCATAATAGACAACAAACATATCGAAGATGCAAATAAAGAAACACTACGTAACCATTTACAACTAAACCAACAAACGCATAACATAATCTAGCACAAAAAAGGAAACCAAGCACATAAAACCTAACCAATACCTGTACGAAGATGAGATACCGCAAGAATGAGTGACAGCAGGATGGAAAATGAGTAGGCAGAGAAGTCGGCAGAAGTATCGAGAATACTAAAGGTATATGCACTGATAAGTAAATGTGAGCAGAAAAACCGAATAAACCGAAACCGAACCGAACCGAAAACAACCGAAACGAATTAATAACCGAACCGATGCCAAAACCGAACCGAACCGAACTACAAATGTAACCCTTGCCCTTTTCTGAGATTTTGAATGTTCTAATTTAGTCTTTTGACTATTTGACTTTTGTCAGTTCGTTAGAACAAGTACCGTGTTGACGGTGGTGAAGCAATGTGATTTAGTTATTCGGTGTTTATGTTGCTTGTGTTAATCATTTTTAGAGGATTTTATCTATGTTGATTATGTTCCGGGAGGTTCGTCCCGTGAAGAACTTGAAATGCCGAAAAATGAGTCCTGACACATCTGTTAATGTTCAAAACGAATTTTGGGAAGTTTAACTGTGAAATATGTCGTGTAAATAATCGAGATTCGTGGAAAAGTATTTTTAAGTTTAATAAAAATACTAAGAAACTTCGGGTAACATTTTAAAATCGAGAACGTTGAGCTTTAAGGAAAACCAACACAAAAAGAAGCATCTGAAACCCCCTTTGGATTCCAACCGAACATCAAACCCCACAAGGGACAAGGATGGATAATTTTTAGCTTTTGTGTCCAACCTCCTAGCACATATGTCTAGTCTAGGTTCATTTCACACTTTCTGTATGGTTTAGAAAACATTTTCTTTCTCTCTTTTGCTCTCTTGCTTATCCGACCCTAACACACACACACTCTTAAAATTTTGCAACTTGATCAAAAACATGAAGACATAGAAGTTTTTGGTTGATTCTAGTATTCGAGTTATCATTTAAACAACGTTTGAGTTGTCGGATCGTGTCTTAACTCGCTTTCAAAACCCTCTTGGTAAGTCTTCTGAATTTTAATTTAACTTGTACTTTTGAATGTCTAA